>VCHM03000352.1:0-17576 GCA_006182925.3 Reinhardtius hippoglossoides
GGACACAGTAGTTTTCTCTGGCCCTCTCCCTAACACCACAGGTGATGACATGTTTAGCCGCATGTTGTCTTTTAACCGCTGGCTGTCGAGGTGGTGTCCTGTAAACGGTGTGGGCTTTGTAGATAATTGGCAAACGTTTTGGAGGAAACCTGGTCTTGTTAGGAGAGACGGCGTTCATCCCACTTGGGATGGGGCATCTCTCTTATCTAGGAATATTACTCAGTCTATTAAATTACAACCCAGAGTTGGGACCAGGAAGCAGAGCTGCAGTGCTAACACTTCTCTGCGCTCCCTCTGGATCAGTCACACAACCACAAACCGATAGAGATTGTGTCTGTCCACCGTCCCATTAAATTAGTTAAATCAAACAATGACAGAGGGAGAATTCCACAAAAAAATCTAATACAAATTAACACAACCTCTGCAACAACTCAGGAAACAAAGACCTTTAAATGTGGTCTTTTAAACATAAGATCATTATCATCTAAGGCTATTTTAGTTAATGAACTAGTCTCAGATAACAAATAGATTTATTGTCCCTCACTGAGACGTGGCTGCATCCTGATGAATATGTCAGTCTAAATGAATCTACTCCCCCCAGTCATGTAAATACACACGTTCCCAGAGAATTTGGTCGAGGAGGTGGAGTTGCTGCTATTTTTAACTCCAGTCTATCAATTAATCCTAAACCTAAACTAAGCTACAACTCATTTTAATGTCTTGTTCTTAGTCTTCCACGCCAATCCAAGAAACACCAACAGCCAATCATATTTGCTGTAGTTTACCGTGCCCCTGGGGCTTATACTGGATTTTTAACGGAATTCCCTGAGTTTTTATCAAACCTCGTCCTAAAGACTGATAAAATTATTATTGTTGGGGACTTTAATATTCATGTTGATAATAATAAAGATAGCCTTAGCGTAGCATTTATTTCGATATTAGACTCAATTGGTTTCAGTCAGTGTGTACACCAACCTACTCATTGTTGTAACCACACACTTGACCTTATACTATCATACGGTGTCAAAATTGAACATCTAACGGTACTTCCGCACAATCCAATTCTATCCGACCATAATTTAATAACCTTTGATTTTTCACTATCAGAATATATGCCACTAATAATAAACTCATTTTCTAGATGTTTACCTGATAGTGCTGTAGCTAAATTTAAGGAAATAATTCCAATTACATTTAAACCCGTATTATCCGTCGATATAAACAACAAATTCATTAAAAACGCGAGCTCCACTGAGATTGACCATCTCGTCGATAGCTCTGTAAACTCATTACGATTAACATTAGACTCAATAGCGCCTCTAAAAAAGAATGTGTAAAACATAGTAAATTAGCTCCGTGGTATAATTCCAAGACACATGAGTTAAACAAGTATCAAGAAAACTAGAAAGGAGGTGGCGCTCCAGCAACCGTATTGAATATCTCCTAGACTGGAAGAGTAGTGTTAAAGCATATAAGAAGGCCCTCCACAAAGCAAGAGCTGCCTACTACTCAAAACTAATAGAAGAGAATAAAAACAACCCCAGGTTTCTCTTCAGCACTGTAGCCAGGCTGACAGAGAGTCACACCTCCACCGAACCCAGTATTCCTCGATCCCTAAATAGCAATATCTTTATGAATTTCTTTAATGATAAAATTCTAACTATTAGAAATAAAATCAACCATCTCCTGCCCTCAATTGCACTAATACCCTACCAAGAACAGAATCTCAGAAACGGCTGAGAATCCTACCAATTATTTAGACAGCTTCTCTCTGATCACCCTTGATCAGCTGACCAAACTAATCTCAGGTTCTAAACCAACAACTTGTATCTTAGATCCCATTCCTACAAAATTACTTCAAGAAATTCTGCCCCTAATTGATAGTTCGTTACTAACACAATAAATCTGTCATTATCATCAGGATATGTACCACAGTCTTTTAAAATAGCTGTAATCAAACCCCTTCTTAAAAAAACCACCTTAGACCCAGAGGTTTTAGCAAATTACAGACCTATATCTAATCTCCCCTTCCTGTCTAAAATACTAGAAAAAGTTGTAGCCAATCAGCTGGGTGAGTTTCTCCAGGAAAATAATATATATGAAGACTTTCAGTCGGGGTTTAGAGCTAATCATAGCACAGAGACAGCCTTGGTTAAAGTCACTAATGACCTTCTAATAGCTTCAGATCAGGGGTTTGTGTCGGTCCTCGTTCTGTTAGATCTTAGTGCAGCTTTCGACACAATTGACCATAACATTTTATTACAGAGACTGGAACAGTTAATTAGCATTAAAGGAACCGCCCTAAACTGGTTTAAATCCTATTTTTCTGATCGCTCCCAATTCGTGCAAATTAATGATGTGCGCACCAAAGTTAACCATGGTGTTCCACAGGGCTCTGTGCTCGGCCCAATTTTATTCTCATTATATATGCTTCCACTCGGAAACATTATCAGGACACACTCGGTAAATTTCCACTGCTATGCGGATGACACCCAGTTATATTTGTCAATAAACCTGAACAAAGTAATCAAATAACTAAACTCCAAGCATGTCTCAAGGACATAAAAACCTGGATGACCTGCAATTTTCTCTTATTAAACTCAGATAAAACAGAGGTTCTAATACTTGGCCCTAAACACCTTAGAGATACAATATCTAATAATATAGCTGCGCTAGACGACATTGCCCTTGCTTCCAATGAAACAGTCAGGAACTTGGGAGTGATCTTCGACCCTGATTTATCCTTTAATTCTCACCTAAAACTAATTTCTAGGACCGCCTTTTTTCACTTGCGTAATATTGCAAAAATCAGACATGTCCTCTCGCAAAAGGACGCAGAAAAACTAGTCCACGCTTTTGTTACATCCAGATTGGATTATTGTAATTCATTACTATCAGGCTCCAGCAGTAAATCGTTAAAGACTCTGCAGCTTGTCCAAAATGCCGCAGCACGTGTCCTGACAAGAACCAATAAAAGAGAGCACATTTCTCCAGTATTAGCTTCACTACACTGGCTTCCGGTTAAATCTAGAATAGAATTTAAAATTCTTCTCCTCACCTTCAAGGCCCTTAATAATATGGCACCACTATATCTTAAAGAGCTGATAGTACCATATAACCCCACTAGAGCACTGCGCTCCCAGAACTCAGGATTACTTGTCGTCCCGAAAGTCTCTAAAAGTAGAGTAGGAGCCAGAACCTTCAGCTACCAAGCACCTCTCCTGTGGAATCATCTCCCACTTTCAATTCGGGAGGCAGACACCATCTGTACGTTTAAGAGTAGGCTTAAAACCTTCCTTTTTGATAAAGCTTATAGTTAGAGCCGGTCCAGGCTTATCCTGGACCCGCTCTTAGTTATGCTGCTATAGGTCTAGAAGGTCGGGGGACACATGACACTCGGAGCTTCTCTTTCCAGCTTCTCCTTCCACTTCTCAAACTGTTATCACATCAATGTAATTCATATCCCATCAATACATGTTACTGACTTGACTTCTTCCCCGGAGTCCCTTTGCCCTATCGTCCGCAGATCCGGGGCCGCAGCTGTGGCCACATCATGGATTAGGCTCTGTGGATCGTGTA
This sequence comes from Reinhardtius hippoglossoides, assembly GCA_006182925.3. Classification (NCBI taxonomy): domain Eukaryota; kingdom Metazoa; phylum Chordata; class Actinopteri; order Pleuronectiformes; family Pleuronectidae; genus Reinhardtius; species Reinhardtius hippoglossoides. Next base: position 3,580 of record VCHM03000352.1, read on the forward strand.
TCAGAGATCGTAATGGTGGATCCAGTATGGCGGATTCTGTATCGTGCTGGCTGATCGTGGTAATAAAGGCGATCCTTTATCGTGTTGGCATCCGATAATGGTGGTGGACCACGACCGAGGTGGCAGCTGACGATGGATCCTAAATGGCGGCAGTGGACAATGACTGTGGACTATAGTGGCATCCGATCTTGGTGTATCATGATCTTGCTGGCTGCTGACCATGGACTATGATTGCAGCAGGACTGCTGATACAGAGAGGAGTACTTCTCCTCAGATACTTGACCGTTAATGACATTAATCCACCAATTCACCTGTTTACCCTTATCAATGCTGCTAAAACCTTTATCTTGGTCATGTTTACACTTGACATCTATTGCACTTCTGTCCATCCTGGGAGAGGGATCCCTCACATGTGGCTCTCTCTGAGGTTTCTACGTTCTTTTTACCCTGTTAAAAGGGTTTTTTAGTAGTTTTTCCTTACTCTTGTTGAGGGTTAAGGGCAGAGGATGTCACACCTTGTTAAAGCCCTATGAGACAAATTGTGATTTGTGAATATGGGCTATACAATAAAATTTGATTGATTGATTGATGGAAGGAAGGATAGAAGAAGGAAGGAAGAAGAGAGGAAGATAGTAAGAAGAGAAGGATAGATGATAGATATGTGCATGATGATGTACATAGCAGGAGGCGGACCGCAGCCGGCTCGCTCGCTCGCTCCGCTCGCTCGCTGCTCGGCCTCGCTGCTCGCTGCCGCCGTCGCTCGCTCGCTCGCGGCGGCCGGCCCTGCGGCCTGCTCGCTGGCCGGCCGGCTCGCTGGCCCGCCGCTCCTCCTGGCCGCCGGCGGCTCTCTCGCTCGCTCGCTCGCCGCTCGCTCGCTCCGGGTCGCTCGCCGGCCGGCTCGCTCGCTCGCTGGCCGGCCGCTCGCTCGCTGGCCGGCTGCTCTCGCCGGCCGGCTCGCTGCCGGCCGCTCGCTCGCCGGCCGGCTCGCTCGCTGCCGGCCGGCTCGCTCGCGGCCGGCTCGCTCGCCGGCCGCTCGCTCGCCGGCCGTGCTCGCTGCCGTCCGCTCGCTGCCGGCCGCTCCGCTGCGCGCCGCTCGGCCGCTCGCTCGCCGGCCGGCCGGCTCGCTGGCCGGCCGGCTCGCTGGCTCGCTGCTCTGCGGCTCGGCTGCTGGCTGGCTGGCTGGCTGCTGGCTCGGGCTCGGCTTGCTGGCTGTGCTGGCGCTGGCTGGGCTGGCTCGCTGCTGGCTGCTCGCTCGCTGGCTGCTGCTCGGCTGGCTCGCTGCGGCTCGCTGCTCGGCTCGGCTGGCTGCTGCTGCTCGCTCGCTCGCTGCTCGCTCGCTCGCTCGCTCGCTCGCTCGCTCGCTCGCTCGCTCGCTCGCCGCTCGCTCGCTCGCTCCTCGCTCGCTCGCTCGCTCGCTCGCTCGCTCGCTCGCTCGCTCGCTCGCTCGCTCGCTCGCTCGCTCCTCGCTGCTCCTCGCTCGCTCGCTCGCTCGCTCGCTCGCTCGCTCGTCTCGCTCGCTCGCTCGCTCGCTCGCTCCTGCTCGCTGGCCGGCCGCCGGCTCGCTCGCTGGCTGCTGCCGCTCTGCTCGCTGGCGGCTGCGCTCGGCTCGGCTCGCTGGCTCCGCCGCTCGCTCGCTGCCGCCGCTCGCTTCGCCGCCGCCCTCGCTCGCCTGCCGGCCGCTGCTCCTCGCTGCGGCGGCTCGCTCGCTGGCCGCTCGCTGGCTGGCGGCTGGCTCGCTGCCGGCTCGCCGCCGGCTCGGCTCGGCCGGCCGCTCGCTCGGCCGGCCGCGGCCGCTCGCTCGCCGGCCGGCTCGCTCGCCGGCCGGCCTGCTGCCGGCCTGCTCGCTCGCCGCCCTCGCTCGCGCTGGCTCGCTCGCTCGTCGCTCGCTCGCTCGCTCGCTCGCTCGCTCGCTCGCTCGCTCGCTCGACCGGCCTGCCGGCGGCGGCCGGCGAGGCGGCCGGCAAGGCTGAGCGGTCGGAGGCGAGGCGCGCAGGATCCGGCTCTTTCCCTTTCTGACCTTAGTCAAGTTTCACTCTCTTCCTGTCGAGCGCACCTCCACGGCCCAATTGGAAATATATTTCCACTCATCTGACCCTTGGAAGAATTCACTGATGGGACACCACTTTGAATATTTTCGAATTTTAAATCCCTTCTCCTCTTTTCTGCAGTCAGCCGTCATTCGGTGACGCACGTAAGGCAATCTTTCGCTCACCTAGCTTATTTTCACATCGTTTTTCATCTCGATGTCGAACTTTGACAATGATTATCACAGGAAGTTTCAGACCCTAGCATCGATCTGCTCCAAGAGATCGCATCCAATCCTTGGGGTGGAAGGCGTATGACCCTTCGTCTAGCGAACACATCAATCTCGTACAGAGGAGGCTGATTTCCTCATTGCTAAGCTTCAACGTAGCGGCATTGTGCCAGCTCCAGGCCTGCCTCCTTCTCTGCTTCGCGAGCTAGTGGTTCAAGTAAGCTTTTCATCGATTCTACCTGATCGACGATCCAGCGACCCCACCCGGCTCTAAAAAAAGCGTATGCAGCCTCCGCTTCATGCCCACGGACTTAAGTGCCATGCCTTCTTGGTACAACCAGCAAGGCACAGGTTCACTCAGTTGCCGCAGATCCGAGATCTATTCTGCCTTTGTATCTGTTTAACAATTTCTCAACAGCTTCTTCTACAAGCTGATTTGTTCTACGCTTATATCTTTAGAGATTAAACGTATAAAATGTCCCCAAAGACAAGACTGGACTTTGATCTGCTCTGATCAAATTACAGTCTCTTTGTTCGGTTTATTGGCGGGTGACATTAAGGTGCATTACCTGAAATTTCTAAAGACATCAAAGACATTTGTGTTATTTAGTTGAAAGACATTTCTGTCTTTAGTGACGTTTTATGACAAATCAGCTTGTAGAAGAAGCTGTTGAGAAATTGTTAAACAGATACAAAGGCAGAATAGATCTCGGATCTGCGGCAACTGAGTGAACCTGTGCCTTGCTGGTTGTACCAAGAAGGCATGGCACTTAAGTCCGCTGGGCATGAAGCGGAGGCTGCATACGCTTTTTTTAGAGCCGGGTGGGGTCGCTGGATCGTCGATCAGGTAGAATCGATGAAAAGCTTACTTGAACCACTAGCTCGCGAAGCAGAGAAGGAGGCAGGCCTGGAGCTGGCACAATGCCGCTACGTTGAAGCTTAGCAATGAGGAAATCAGCCTCCTCTGTACGAGATTTGATGTGTTCGCTAGACGAAGGGTCATACGCCTTCCACCCCAAGGATTGGATGCGATCTCTTGGAGCAGATCGATGCTAGGGTCTGAAACTTCCTGTTGATAATCATTGTCAAAGTTCGACATCGAGATGAAAAACGATGTGAAAATAAGCTAGGTGAGCGAAAGATTTGCCTTACGTGCGTCACCGAATGACGGCTGACTGCAGAAAAGAGGAGAAGGGATTTAAAATTCGAAAATATTCAAAGTGGTGTCCCATCAGTGAATTTCTTCCAAGTGTCAGATGAGTGAAATATATTTCCAATTGGGCCTGTGGAGGTGCTGCTCTGACTCAGGAAGATGAGTGAAACTTGACTAAGTGTCAGATAAGGGGAAATATCCTTCCTTCCATCCATCCATCCATCCATCCATCCATCTATCTATCTATCTATCTATCTATCTATCTATCTATCTATCTATCTCTATCTATCTCTATCTATCCATCCATCCATCCATCCATCCATCCATCCTCCTTCCTTCCTTCCTTCCTTCCTTCCATCTATCCTTCCTTCCTTCTATCTTATCTATCTATCTATCTATCTATCTATCTATCTATCTATCTATCTATCTATCTATCCTTCCTTCTATCTATCCTTCCTTCTATCGATCCTTCCTCCTATCTATCCTTCCTTCATCTATCCTTCCTTCTATCTATCCTTCCTTCCATCTATCCTTCCTTCCTTCCATCTATCCTTCCATCTATCTATCCTTCCTTCCATCTATCTATCCTTCCTTCTATCTATCTTTCTATCCTTCCTTCTATATATCCTTCCTTCCATCTATCTATCCTTCTTTCCATCTATCCTTCCTTCCATCTATCATTCCTTCTTCATCTATCCTTCCTTCCATCTATCATTCCTTCTATCTATCCTTCCTTCCATCATCTATCTATCTTCTATCTATCTATCTATCTATCTATCTATCTATCTATCTATCTATCTATCTATCTATCTATCTATCTATCTATCTATCTATCTATCTATCTATCTATCTATCTATCTATCTATCTATCTATCTACTTCTATCTATCTATCTATCTATCTATCTATCTATCTATCTATCTATCTATCTATCTATTCCTATCTATCTCTATCTATCTATCTATCCATCCTATCCTCCATCCATCCATCCTCCATCTCCATCCATCCATCATCCATCCATCCATCCATCCATCCATCCATCCATCCATCCATCCATCCATCCATCCATCCATCCATCCATCCATCCATCCATCCATCCATCCATCCATCCCTCCATCCATCCATCCATCCATCCATCCATCCTCCTATCCTTCTCTTCTCCATCTCATCCTTCCTTCCTTCCTTCCTTCCTTCCATCTATCCTTCCTTCTCTATCTATCTATCTATCTATCTATCTATCTATCTATCTTCTTCTATCTATCTATCTATCCTTCCTTCATCTATCCTTCCTTCTATCGATCCTTCCTCCTATCTATCCTTCCTTCCATCTATCCTTCCTTCTATCTATCCTTCCTTCCATCTATCCTTCCTTCCTTCCATCTATCCTTCCTCTATCTATCCTTCCTTCCATCTATCTATCTATCCTTCCTTCTATCTATCCTTACTTCTATCTATCTTTCTATCCTTCCTTCTATATATCCTTCCTTCCTTCCATCTATCTATCCTTCTTTCCATCTATCCTTCCTTCCATCTATCCTTCCTTCTATATATCCTTCCTTCCTTCTATCTATCTATCTATCTATCTATCTATCTATCTATCTATCTATCTATCTATCTATCTATCTCTATCTATCTATCCTTCCTTCCTTCCTTCCTTCCTTCCTTGTTTCCATCTATCCTTCCTCCTTCCTTCCTTCCTTCCTTCCTTCCTTCCTTCCTTCCTTCCTTCCTTCCTTCCTTCCTTCCTTCTATCTATCCTTCCTTCCATCAATCAATCAATCAAATTTTATTTGTATAGCCCATATTCACAAATCACAATTTGTCTCATAGGGCTTTAACAAGGTGTGACATCCTCTGCCCTTAACCCTCAACAAGAGTAAGGAAAAACTACTAAAAAACCCTTTTAACAGGGTAAAAAGAACGTAGAAACCTCAGAGAGAGCCACATGTGAGGGATCCCTCTCCCAGGATGGACAGAAGTGCAATAGATGTCAAGTGTAAACATGACCAAGATAAAGGTTTTAGCAGCATTGATAAGGGTAAACAGGTGAATTGGTGGATTAATGTCATTAACGGTCAAGTATCTGAGGAGAAGTACTCCTCTCTGTATCAGCAGTCCTGCTGCAATCATAGTCCATGGTCAGCAGCCAGCAAGATCATGATACACCAAGATCGGATGCCACTATAGTCCACAGTCATTGTCCACTGCCGCCATTTAGGATCCATCGTCAGCTGCCACCTCGGTCGTGGTCCACCACCATTATCGGATGCCAACACGATAAAGGATCTGCCTTTATTACCACGATCAGCCAGCACGATACAGAATCCGCCATACTGGATCCACCATTACGATCTCTGATACACGATCCACAGAGCCTAATCCATGATGTGGCCACAGCTGCGGCCCCGGATCTGCGGACGATAGGGCAAAGGGACTCCGGGGAAGAAGTCAAGTCAGTAACATGTATTGATGGGATATGAATTACATTGATGTGATAACAGTTTGAGAAGTGGAAGGAGAAGCTGGAAAGAGAAGCTCCGAGTGTCATGTGTCCCCCGACCTTCTAGACCTATAGCAGCATAACTAAGAGCGGGTCCAGGATAAGCCTGGACCGGCTCTAACTATAAGCTTTATCAAAAAGGAAGGTTTTAAGCCTACTCTTAAACGTACAGATGGTGTCTGCCTCCCGAATTGAAAGTGGGAGATGATTCCACAGGAGAGGTGCTTGGTAGCTGAAGGTTCTGGCTCCTACTCTACTTTTAGAGACTTTCGGGACGACAAGTAATCCTGAGTTCTGGGAGCGCAGTGCTCTAGTGGGGTTATATGGTACTATCAGCTCTTTAAGATATAGTGGTGCCATATTATTAAGGGCCTTGAAGGTGAGGAGAAGAATTTTAAATTCTATTCTAGATTTAACCGGAAGCCAGTGTAGTGAAGCTAATACTGGAGAAATGTGCTCTCTTTTATTGGTTCTTGTCAGGACACGTGCTGCGGCATTTTGGACAAGCTGCAGAGTCTTTAACGATTTACTGCTGGAGCCTGATAGTAATGAATTACAATAATCCAATCTGGATGTAACAAAAGCGTGGACTAGTTTTTCTGCGTCCTTTTGCGAGAGGACATGTCTGATTTTTGCAATATTACGCAAGTGAAAAAAGCGGTCCTAGAAATTAGTTTTAGGTGAGAATTAAAGGATAAATCAGGGTCGAAGATCACTCCCAAGTTCCTGACTGTTTCATTGGAAGCAAGGGCAATGTCGTCTAGCGCAGCTATATTATTAGATATTGTATCTCTAAGGTGTTTAGGGCCAAGTATTAGAACCTCTGTTTTATCTGAGTTTAATAAGAGAAAATTGCAGGTCATCCAGGTTTTTATGTCCTTGAGACATGCTTGGAGTTTAGTTATTTGATTACTTTGTTCAGGTTTTATTGACAAATATAACTGGGTGTCATCCGCATAGCAGTGGAAATTTACCGAGTGTGTCCTGATAATGTTTCCGAGTGGAAGCATATATAATGAGAATAAATTGGGCCGAGCACAGAGCCCTGTGGAACACCATGGTTAACTTTGGTGCGCACATCATTAATTTGCACGAATTGGGAGCGATCAGAAAAATAGGATTTAAACCAGTTTAGGGCGGTTCCTTTAATGCTAATTAACTGTTCCAGTCTCTGTAATAAAATGTTATGGTCAATTGTGTCGAAAGCTGCACTAAGATCTAACAGAACGAGGACCGACACAAACCCCTGATCTGAAGCTATTAGAAGGTCATTAGTGACTTTAACCAAGGCTGTCTCTGTGCTATGATTAGCTCTAAACCCCGACTGAAAGTCTTCATATATATTATTTTCCTGGAGAAACTCACCCAGCTGATTGGCTACAACTTTTTCTAGTATTTTAGACAGGAAGGGGAGATTAGATATAGGTCTGTAATTTGCTAAAACCTCTGGGTCTAAGGTGGTTTTTTTAAGAAGGGGTTTGATTACAGCTATTTTAAAAGACTGTGGTACATATCCTGATGATAATGACAGATTTATTGTGTTTAGTAACGAACTATCAATTAGGGGCAGAATTTCTTGAAGTAATTTTGTAGGAATGGGATCTAAGATACAAGTTGTTGGTTTAGAACCTGAGATTAGTTTGGTCAGCTGATCAAGGGTGATCAGAGAGAAGCTGTCTAAATAATTGGTAGGATTCTCAGCCGTTTCTGAGATTTCTGTTCTTGGTAGGGTATTAGTGCCAATTGAGGGCAGGAGATGGTTGATTTTATTTCTAATAGTTAGAATTTTATCATTAAAGAAATTCATAAAGATATTGCTATTTAGGGATCGAGGAATACTGGGTTCGGTGGAGGTGTGACTCTCTGTCAGCCTGGCTACAGTGCTGAAGAGAAACCTGGGGTTGTTTTTATTCTCTTCTATTAGTTTTGAGTAGTAGGCAGCTCTTGCTTTGTGGAGGGCCTTCTTATATGCTTTAACACTACTCTTCCAGTCTAGGAGATATTCAATACGGTTGCTGGAGCGCCACCTCCTTTCTAGTTTTCTTGATACTTGTTTTAACTCATGTGTCTTGGAATTATACCACGGAGCTAATTTACTATGTTTTACACATTTCTTTTTAGAGGCGCTATTGAGTCTAATGTTAATCGTAATGAGTTTACAGAGCTATCGACGAGATGGTCAATCTCAGTGGAGCTCGCGTTTTTAATGAATTTGTTGTTTATATCGACGGATAATACGGGTTTAAATGTAATTGGAATTATTTCCTTAAATTTAGCTACAGCACTATCAGGTAAACATCTAGAAAATGAGTTTATTATTAGTGGCATATATTCTGATAGTGAAAAATCAAAGGTTATTAAATTATGGTCGGATAGAATTGGATTGTGCGGAAGTACCGTTAGATGTTCAATTTTGACACCGTATGATAGTATAAGGTCAAGTGTGTGGTTACAACAATGAGTAGGTTGGTGTACACACTGACTGAAACCAATTGAGTCTAATATCGAATAAATGCTACGCTAAGGCTATCTTTATTATTATCAACATGAATATTAAAGTCCCCAACATAATAATTTTATCAGTCTTTAGGACGAGGTTTGATAAAAACTCAGGGAATTCCGTTAAAAATCCAGTATAAGCCCCAGGGCACGGTAAACTACAGCAAATATGATTGGCTGTTGGTGTTTCTTGGATTGGCGTGGAAGACTAAGAACAAGACATTAAAATGAGTTGTAGCTTAGTTTAGGTTTAGGATTAATTGATAGACTGGAGTTAAAAATAGCAGCAACTCCACCTCCTCGACCAAATTCTCTGGGAACGTGTGTATTTACATGACTGGGGGGAGTAGATTCATTTAGACTGACATATTCATCAGGATGCAGCCACGTCTCAGTGAGGGACAATAAATCTATTTTGTTATCTGAGACTAGTTCATTAACTAAAATAGCCTTAGATGATAATGATCTTATGTTTAAAAGACCACATTTAAAGGTCTTTGTTTCCTGAGTTGTTGCAGAGGTTGTGTTAATTTGTATTAGATTTTTTTGTGGAATTCTCCCTCTGTCATTGTTTGATTTAACTAATTTAATGGGACGGTGGACAGACACAATCTCTATCGGTTTGTGGTTGTGTGACTGATCCAGAGGGAGCGCAGAGAAGTGTTTAGCACTGCAGCTCTGCTTCCTGGTCCCAACTCTGGGTTGTAATTTAATAGACTGAGTAATATTCCTAGATAAGAGAGATGCCCCATCCCAAGTGGGATGAACGCCGTCTCTCCTAACAAGACCAGGTTTCCTCCAAAACGTTTGCCAATTATCTACAAAGCCCACACCGTTTACAGGACACCACCTCGACAGCCAGCGGTTAAAAGACAACATGCGGCTAAACATGTCATCACCTGTGGTGTTAGGGAGAGGGCCAGAGAAAACTACTGTGTCCGACATCGTTTTTTGCGAAAGCACACACTGACTCAACATTAACTTTAGTGACCTCCGACATACGAAGCCGGGAGTCGTTGCTGCCGACGTGAATTACGATCTTACTATATTTACGTTTAGTTTTAGCCAGCAGCTTCAGTTTAGATTCGATGTCTTCCATCTATCCTTCCATCTATCTATCCTTCCTTCCATCTATCTATCCTTCCTTCTATTTATCCTTACTTCATCTATCTTCTATCCTTCCTTCTATATATCCTTCCTCTCCATCTATCTATCCTTCTTTCCATCATATCCTTCCTTCCATCTATCATTCCTTCTATATATCCTTCTATCTATTACTATCTATCATCTATCTCTATCTATCATCTTCCTTCATCTACTTCCTTCTATCTACCTTCCTTCCTTATCTATCTCTTCATCTATCTATCTATCTATCTATCTATCTATCTATCTATCTATCTATCTATCTATCTATCTATCTATCCTTCCTTCTATCTATCATCCTTCCTCCATTTATCTATCCTTCCTTACATCTATCTATCTATCTATCTATCTATCTATCTATCTATCTATCTATCTATCTATCTATCTATCTATCTATCTATCTATCTATCTATCCATCCTTCCATCTATCTATCCTTCCTTCATCTATCTCTATCTATCTATCTATCTATCTATCTTCTATCATCTATCTATCTATCTATCTATCTATACTATCCTTCCTTCCATCTATCATATCCTTCCTATCTATCTATCCTTCCATCTATCTATCTTCTATCCTTCCTTCTATTATCCTTCCTTCTCATCTATCTATCTTCCTTCCTTCTATCTTCCTTCCATCTATCTCTATCCTTCCTTCTATCTATCCTCCTCCTATCTATCTTCTATCCTTCCTTCTATCTATCCTTCCTTCATCTATCTATCCTTCCTTCTTCATCTATCCTTCTCTATCTTCTATCCTTCCTTCTATCTATCCTTCCTTCATCTATCTATCTATCCTTCCTTCTATCTATCCTTCCTTCTATCTATCCTATCTATCTATCTATCCTATCTATCTATCTACTCTATCTATCACTATCATCCTTCTATCTATCTATCTACTTCTATCTTCTATCTATCTATCTTCTATCTATCTATCTATCTATCTTCCTTTCCTATCTATCTCTCCTTCTATCTACTAATATCCTCCTTCCATCTATCATTCCTCATCTATCCATCCTTTCTACTATCTTACTCTATATAATCTATATAGCTCAACCAGAAGTACAAACGCACGTCACCTCTTCCTAAAATCTGCTCAATAAAAGAGATGCCCGGGCCGGTGCAGTTCGGGCCCCTTAGCAGCGAGAGGTCGGAAATTTTGGATGAGCTCTCCCCTGCAGCCCTTGGTGGCTCAGCCCGGTTTTCAAAGTTCTGCCAGATACAGGTCCAAAGATGATGCCAGAGGCCAGTTGATCCTGAAACCCACACAGGTGCAGTTTAGTCCCCGAACCACCCAGGGACCCCATATTTGCACCAAACCTTAAGGTCGGCACCCAGGAGGTGCTTGACAATCTGATGGCTCTAGCTCAACCAGAAGTAAAAAACACCTCTAACTTTTGTCTCAGCTGCTGACTGCACAGTGGGCCTGTACTGAATGGACACTGAAAAGGGCCACTGTCTGGGCCCCTTAGCAGCTAGAGGTCTGAAATTTTGGATGAGCTCTCCCCTGTGGCCCTTGGTGGCTCAGCCCGGTTTTCAAAGTTCTGCCAGTTACAGGTCCAAAGATGATGCCAGAGGCCAGTTGATCCTGAAACCCACACAGGTGAAGTTCGGTCCCCGAACCACCCAGGGACCCCATATTTGCACCAGAGCTTAAGGTCGGCACCCAGTAGGTGCATGAAAGTCTGGTGGCTCTACCTCAACCAGAAGTACCATAAAGACCTCTAAATTTTGTCTCAGCTGCTGATGCACAGTGGGCCTGTACTGAATGGACACTGAAAAGGGCCACTGTCTGGGCCCCTTAGCAGCTAGAGGTCGGAAATTTTGGATGAGCTCCCCCCTGCGGCCCTTGGTGGCTCAGCCCGGTTTTCAAAGTTCTGCCAGTTACAGGTCCAAAGATGATGCCAGAGTCCAGTTGATCCTGAAACCCACACAGGTGCAGTTCGGTTCCCGAACCACCCAGGGACCCCATATTTGCACCAGAGCTTAAGGTCGGCATCCAGGAGGTTCATGAAAAATCTGGTGGCTCTAGCTCAACCAGAAGTAAAAAAACACCTCTAACTTTTGTCTCAGCTGCTGATTGCACAGTGGGCATGTACTGAATGGACACTGAAAAGGGCCACTGTCTGGGCCCCTTAGCAGCTAGAGGTCTGAAATTTTGGATGAGCTCTCCCCTGCGGCTCTTGGTGGCTCAGCCCGGTTTTCAAAGTTCTGCAAATTACAGGTCCAAAGATGATGCCAGAGGCCAGTTGATCCTGAAACCCACACAGGTGCAGTTCGGTCCCCGAACCACCCAGGGACCCCATATTTGCACCAGAGCTTAAGGTCGGAACCCAGGAGGTTCAAGAACAAACTTTTGGCTCTAGCTCAACCAGAAGTAAAAAAAACACCTGTAACCTTTGTCTCAGCTGCTGACTGCACAGTGGGCCTGTACTGAATGGACACTGAAAAGGGCCACTGTCTGGGCCCCTTAGCAGCTAGAGGTCTGACATTTTGGATGAGCTCTCCCCTGTGGCCCTTGGTGGCTCAGCCCGGTTTTTCAAAGTTTGCCAGTTACAGGTCCAAAGATGATGCCAGAGGCCAGTTGATCCTGAAACCCACACAGGTGCAGTTCGGTCCCCGAACCACCCAGGGACCCCATATTTGCACCAGAGCTTAAGGTCGGCACCCAGGAGGTGCTTGAAAAATCTGGTGGCTTTATCTCAACCAGAAGTAAAAAAACACCTCTAACTTTTGTCTCAGCTGCTGACTGCACAGTGGGCCTGTACTGAATGGACACTGAAAAGGGCCACTGTCTGGGCCCCTTAGCAGCTAGAGGTCTGAAATTTTGGATGAGCTCTCCCCTGTGGCCCTTGGTGGCTCAGCCCGGTTTTCAAAGTTCTGCCAGTTACAGGTCCAAAGATGATGCCAGAGGCCAGTTGATCCTGAAACCCACACAGGTGCAGTTCGGTCCCCGAACCACCCAGGGACCCCATATTTGCACCAGAGCTTAAGGTCGGCACCCAGAGGTGCATGAAGTCTGGTGGCTCTACCTCAACCAGAAGTACAAAAACCTCTAATTTTGTCTCAGCTGCTGACTGCACAGTGGGCCTGTACTGAATGGAACATGAAAAGGGCCACTGTCTGGGCCCCTTAGCAGCTAGAGGTCGGAAATTTTGGATGAGCTCCCCCCTGCGGCCCTTGGTGGCTCAGCCCGGTTTTCAAAGTTCTGCCAGTTACAGGTCCAAAGATGATGCCAGAGGCCAGTTGATCCTGAAACCCACACAGGTGCAGTTCGGTTCCCCGAACCACCCAGGGACCCCATATTTGCACCAGAGCTTAAGGTCGGCACCCAGGAGGTTGCTGAAAAATCTGGTGGCTCTAGCTCAACCAGAAGTAAAAAAACACCTCTAACTTTTGTCTCAGCTGCTGATGCACAGTGGGCCTGTACGAATGGACACTGAAAGGGCCACTGTCTGGGCCCCTTAGCAGCTAGAGGTCTGAATTTTGGATGAGCTCTCCCCTGCGGCTCTTGGTGGCTCAGCCCGGTTTTTCAAAGTTTGCCAATTACAGGTCCAAAGATGATGCCAGAGGCCAGTTGATCCTGAAACCCACACAGGTGCAGTTCGGTCCCCGAACCACCCAGGGACCCCATATTTGCACCAGAGCTTAAGGTCGGCACCCAGGAGGTTCATGAAAAATCTGGTGGCTCTAGCTCAACCAGAAGTAAAAAAACACCTCTAACTTTGTCTCAGCTGCTGACTGCACAGTGGGCCTGTACTGAATGGACACTGAAAAGGCCACTGTCTGGGCCCCTTAGCAGCTAGAGGTCTGAATTTTGGATGAGCTCTCCCCTGCGGCCCTTGGTGGCTCACCCGGTTTTCAAAGTTATGCCAGTTACAGGTCAAAGATGATGCCAGAGGCCAGTTGATCCTGAAACCCCACCGCTGCAGTTCGGTCCCCGAACCACCCAGGACCCCATATTTCCCACCAGAGCTTAAGGTCGGCCCCCAGGAGGTGCTTGAAAAATCTGGTGGCTCTAGCTCAACCAGAAGTAAAAAAAACACCTCTAACTTTTGTCTCAGCTGCTGACTGAACAGTGGGCCTGTACTTAATTGTGATGGAAATCTGGAGATACAAGAGGCTGGAAACACCAAAGTTATCCACGTGTATTTTAATAGGGGCTTTCTGCAGAAAGGATCAACACAGAGGATCACAGAGTGAAGATGCAAGACACCAAATGCAAACATTTTATAGGAGGAGAAGGCTTCTCTCAAACCGTTCAACTGGTTCTTAGGCGCGGGAGAGGACAAAACTAAAACAAGAAGGAGTAAGCAGACAACAATGGGGGAATTAGACGGAAAGGGCCCTTATTTTCAAGTCACAAACAGTTCGGACCATAAAAAAAGCTCAAAATCATAAAGCTTTGGACGTTTGTTTGTAGTTTTTGATACGGTCATAAAAGTCTTTAGA
>VCHM03000354.1:0-17517 GCA_006182925.3 Reinhardtius hippoglossoides
TTTCATTTGTTAGCAATAGTCCTTAATAATCATGGAAGTGTATTGGATGTAACATAATAAACCTAGAGTTCCATCTCCCATTGCCTTTTAACAAGTTTCTTAGCTGTTGCTAACATTAAACTAATTTGAAACTGGACTGTTGCTCTGACAGTCCATACCTCCACCAAGGCTAATAAGTATTATGTAATGTCAAAGCAGCGTTTCCAGTTAATTATCCAGACGGTGGCGGCCACCAGGTTGTAGTTTGTTCCACCACATTTTCATAATCAACCAAACCATTTTTAAGCTTCTCTTATTATAACATGGAATCTCTAGATTGGTGTTTTGCCACATTGATGCATTGTATCGTTTTGTGTCGTGCAATTTGCAGCACTATTTGCCATGTGCTAACAATATCATCCCTAAAGTTTTTACCATCCACGCAGTCAGTCAGACCTCAGATTCAGCTGCAGTTGTGTGCTTGTTTGCTGTCACTTGGAATTAACCATATACGTATTGAGTTAACTTTGAGGGAAACTTCCTGTGTGTATTCTTCCTTTGGCCACGTCCCACCCCTCCACAAAATGTCATGGTTGTCAGTTCAGTTGTTTGTGTAATCTTGCTAATTTACAAACTCAAACACTGATGATTTATGGCGTTTATTCGTTGACGTTTTTATTGTTGTTTATATTTATATTTAGAAAATAAGAAGGTTTTAAGGTTCTTTGTTTCAGTTTTTGGGGAAAATGAACTTAATTTGAAATTAAAATGTATTTCACTTCCTATCTTCCGTTGCTGTAAGAATTATAACATAATGTTAACGAACTCTGTTTGAGGGACCAGCCGAGAATGTTATCCATGCTAATGCTGATATTTTGCTCAATGAAATGTTTCCTCTGTGTTGTGGTGTTACGATTTGATTTAAGCAGACCCAAAAGTGCAGAGCACGACACCAGAAGGTAGATGGTAGAACAAAGGTTTATTGTATAAAGCTGGAGCTGGGGTGGGGCGGCAGGCAGTGGGGATCCAAAGTCCAGGAAGGGTGAGGCCAGAGTTGAGTTAGTCGAACAGCCGGAAGGTGCGTAGCTAAAATGAGGCAAAAGGAACACGGGGTTAGCAAGTATCATTTAGACAAGGAGGAAGTAGTTACTGGAGCCAGGATAGTACCACACTGGTGAACGGACGATCTGGCGACGACAGGGGAGATGAGCTGAGGTCTTATAGACTGAGGTGGAGTTGATGACAAGATGCAGGTCAGCTGCGCCGGTGTCCCACAGGAGGCCCCTCCCAGCTCCAGTGTGGGAAGGGAAAACAGAACACAAAAGGAGGTGGCAACCCTGGTCCTGACAGTACCCCCCCCCCCTAAGGACGCCTCCAGGCGACCCCCCCCCCCGGTTTGTCAGGATGGGCCTGATGGAAGGCCCTGACCATCGGAGGGTCCAGAATGAATGACCGGGGCTCCCAGCTGCGCTCTTCGGGACCATAACCCTCCCAGTCGACCAGATATTGCAGGCCTCTGCCACGCCGGCGGACGTCCAGAAGGCGGCGCACGGAGAAAGCTGGGTGGTCGTCAATAATCCGGCGGGTGGAGGGGGTTTGGCTGGAGGGCACAGAGGGCTAGAGGAAAACTGGTTTTAACTGTGAAACATGAAAGGTGGGATGTATTCTCAAGGTCTTGGGCAGCTTCAACCTGACAGCAGAGGGGTTGATTACTCTTTCAATGACAAATGGTCCTATGAATCGAGGGGCTAGCTTCTTGGATACGGACTTCAACGGAATGTCTTTGGCGGAAAGCCACACTGACTGACCTGGCTTATAAGCAGGAGCAGGAATCCTCCGTCTGTCAGCGAGGCGTTTGTTGGTTTCCACAGAGCGAAGGAGTGCTGAGCGGGTGTCCTTCCAGACCTTCCTACAGCGACGAAGGTGATGCTGAACGGAGGGTACAGCCAAATCGCTCTCCTGGGAGGGAAACAAGGTGGTTGATAACCCAGAGAAGCCTCAAAAGGGGACATACCGGTGGCCGCGTTGGTTAAGGAATTATGTGCATATTCAATCCAGGTCAGTGAGAGCTCCAGGTTGAATGGTTGAGTGCTGAGATGCAACGCAGAGCAGACCCCAGGTCCTGATTCGCCCTCTCTGATTGTCCATTGGTCTGTGGGTGGAATCCAGAAGATAGGCTGACCTTGGCGCCAAGGTTTTGGCAAAAGCCTTCCACACATGAGGTGAACTGGGGACCCCTGTCAGAAACAATGTCAACTGGTATGCGTGTAGACGGAAAACATGGTCAGTTAAAAGGTTAGCAGTCTCCTGAGCAGATGGTAACTTGAGCAGGGCATGAAATGGACAGCCTTGGAAATCTTCCACAATGGTAAGAACAACCGTGTTACCTTGTGAGGGAGGCAAACCAGTGACGAAATCCAAGGCGATGTGTGACCAGGGACGGTTAGGAACTGGAAGTGGACGCAGAAGGCCAGCTGGAGGACGGTGGGACGCCTTGCTCCTCGCACACACAGAACAGGCAGCAACATAAGAACGTGTATCTGCATCCATCGTGGGCCACCAGAAGTGTCTCTTCAGGAGAGAGAGAGTGCGGCAAATTCCAGGGTGGCAGGCAAACCTAGAGGTGTGAGCCCACTCTAGGACCTGAGAACGGACAGAATCTGGGACGAAAAGATGGTTAGGTGGGCCTGTACCTGGATCAGGATGATTCTGTTGTGCCCGTCTGATCTCCGCTTCATCTCCCATGTGACTGCTGCCACAACACAGGAGGGAGGTAAGATGGTTTCTGAACTTGTATTGGACACCTCACTCATATGTTGGCGGGAGAGAGCATCTGGCTTGATGTTACGTTTACCTGGGCGGTAAGTTAATGTAAAGTTAAAACGACAGAAAAACAAAGCCCCCCCGAGCCTGTCTGGAATTTAGCCTTTTAGCTGACTGAATGTATTCTAAATTCCTGTGATCAGTCCAAACTATGAATGGTTGCTCCACCCCCTCCAGCCAATGTCTCCACTCTTCTAAAGCTAACTTGACAGCTAACAACTCCCTGTTCCCAACATCGTAATTCCTTTCAGCAGGAGACAAGCGACGCGAATAATAGGCACATGGGTGAAGCTTGTGATCTGGACCAGAACGTTGAGATAGAACAGCTCCTACCCCAGTATCCGAGGCATCCACTTCTACTACAAACTGCAGAGAGGGATCTGGTTGAACTAGCACCGGAGCAGAGATGAAGAGATTCTTGAGCTTGAAAAATGCTGCCTCTGCCTCTGGTGTCCAGGAAAACTGCACAGAGGAAGAAGTTAGTTTACAGAGGGGAGCTGCCACTTGACTGAAACCTTTGATGAATCGGCGATAGAAGTTTGCAAAACCAAGAAAACTCTGCAATTTCTTGCGAGTAGTGGGTGTGGGCCATTCAGATACTGCTTTAATCTTTTCAGGGTCCGTCTTCACCTGCCCACTCTCGATGATGTACCCCAGGAAACTGACAGAGCTGGTGTGAAACTCACATTTCTCTGCCTTGAAAAAAAGCTTATTCTCCAGTAGTCTCTGGAGAACTAGCCGGACATGGGACACATGTTCACTGAGGTCTTTGGAGAAAATCAGGATGTCATCTAAATAAACAAAACAAAACGGTTAAGGAAGTCACGAAGGACATCATTCACCAGCCCCTGAAAAACTGCTGGAGCGTTGGTCAATCCAAAAGGCATAACAAGATATTCGAAATGCCCTAGGGGTGTGTTAAAAGCCGTCTTCCATTCATCCCCATCCCGAATCCGCACAAGATGGTAAGCATTGCGGAGGTCCAGTTTGGAGAAGACAGAGGCTCCCTGAAGAGGTTCAAAGGCAGAGCTGATTAGTGGAAGGGGGTATTTGTTCTTGATCGTGATGTTATTCAGGCCGCGGAAGTCAATACAAGGGCGGAGAGTCTTATCCTTCTTCACGACAAAGAAAAACCCAGCACCGAGAGGGGAAGAGGATGGCGGATTATCCCAGCAGCTAAGGATTCTTTAATTAAACTCTCCATGGCCTCTCGTTCAGGGCGCGAGATATTATACAACCGGCTAGCGGGCATAGTTGAACCAAGGAGCAGGTCAATAGCACAATCATAAGGTCTATGGGGGGGTAGAGAAAGTGCTCGGTCTTTGCTAAAAACCTCACCTAAATCATGGTACTCCAGAGGAAGGGCTGATAAATCTGGTGGCTTAGGCTGAGGGCAACCTGATGAGTTGGCTCCATCTGCTAGGGACAAGGCTGACTGCAGGCATGTTGAGTGACAAAAACTGCTCCAACCTACGATTCTCCCCGCTGCCCAATCTATGTGGGGGTTGTGTTTTCTCAACCATGGGTGACCAAGAACAAGGGGTGAATCTGGAGATGAAATTATCTTGAGGCAAATGGTCTCACGGTGGTTACCAGAGAGGACGAGGGTAAGGGGAGTAGTTTGGTGGGTTATCCTAGCTAAAAACCTACCATCCAGAGCATTAGCATTCAAGGGAGTCTTTAAGGGCTCGAGGACTAAAGCCGACTGTATGGCAACATTGTAGTCAAGGAAATTATCTTCGGCACCCGAGTCGAAAAGAGCTAGGAGGGCAGAGACAACTGATTGGAGCAGATAGTAGCTGAGACTTGTAACTGGGATTTATGTGGGGGGAAGTGGTTGGCTTGGCTCATCAGTACCCCCACCTTTACGGACGAGCCCGGTCTTTTGGCACAATAGGACACGTTGCAAGGGAATGACCCGCTTGACCACAATATAGGCACTCACCGACCCGGAGGCGACGTAGACGCGCCGCAGGAGTTAGTCGTGCCCTGCCAAGTTGCATGGGTTCGTCCTCAGGAGAAGCAGTGGCCAAGCTGGGCAGAATAGTGTGGGTTCTTTGTGGACCAACTGTGGTGAGAGTTGTGGGCATGATGGGAGTGCTGGTGACTGGTTGTGAACGAGAAGATCTCTCCAGTTGGCGTTCACGTAGGCGATTGTCCAATCTGATAGTTAGAGAGATGAGGGAGTTGAGACTCTCAGGTTCATCTCTGGAGGCAAGTTCATCCTTAAGCTGTTCATTTAACCCTTTGTAAAAGACTCCTCTTAGTGCACGCTCATCCCATTGAGCATCAGCTGCCATGGTCCAGAATTCCACTGCGTAGTCCGCTGCGCTCCTTAACCCCTGACGGAGACTAAACAGACGTCTTGATGCAGAGCCATGGCAATCAGGATGATCAAAAACTCCTCTTAAATTGGAAACAAAATCCTCATAGGTCACAGTAGTAAGAGACAAAGGTGTATATATTGCTTCTGCCCACGCCAAAGCTCTCCCTCTCAACAATCCCAAAATGTAATGAACCTTAGATTGGTCAGCTGAGAACAAAGAGGAACGTTGTTGAAAAACCATACCACACTGGAGCAGGAAACCCCGACATGTCTTCAGATCTCCATTAAAGGGCTCGGGGTTGGTAGCCAGGGAATCCTGACTAGCAGTGGGAGCAGGTGGTAATGGGGGTGGGGAAGCAGGATTAGGTGGTGCAGCAGCTGCAGATGAGGCACACAGAGGTCAGTAACGAGACTTGTCGAGTTAATTCAGAAACTTGATTTACCAGAGATTGGTTATTGTCCGTGAGGGCCCGGAGAAGCTGTTCATGCTGTCCAAGAAGATCTCCTTGGCTGGTTAAAGCTTGGAGTATTTGGCCGGAGGTAGGTGTTGTGTCTGCTGGGTCCATGTTGGCCAGATCGTTCTGTTACGATTTGATTTAAGCAGACCCAAAAGTGCAGAGCACGACACCAGAAGGTAGATGGTAGAACAAAGGTTTATTGTATAAAGCTGGAGCTGGGGTGGTGGCGGCAGGCAGGCAGTGGGGATCCAAAGTCCAGGAAGGGTGAGGCCAGAGTTGAGTTAGTCTAACAGCCGGAAGGTGCGTAGCTAAAACTGAGGCAAAAGGAAACACGGGGTTAGCAAGTATCATTTAGACAAGAAGGAAGTAGTTACTGGAGCCAGGATAGTACCACACTGGTGAACGGACGATCTGGCGACGACAGGGGAGATGAGCTGAGGTCTTATAGACTGAGGTGGAGTTGATGACAAGATGCAGGTCAGCTGCGCCGGTGTCCCACAGGAGGCCCCTCCCAGCTCCAGTGTGGGAAGGGAAAACAGAACACAAAAGGAGGTGGCAACCCTGGTCCTGACATGTGGCCTCTCATCTAAATGCAAACGGCATTTTAACTCACTAATATAGAGATTTTACAAACGCCTTCCAATCGTGTCGATTTTTGCAGAACCTGGTTTCTGTTTATCCGTGTGTAAAAACAAAACAAAGCATTTGTGAAACGATGATGTCACAGTTTACTTCACACGTGCAGACTGTTGCTTTGTGTAATGAGCAGACACCAGAAACAACAACAACAATGGCAGCTGTTTACCAGTTTCAGTAGTTGTGTTAGCAGTTCTTGGTCCAGTTACACGTGTGCAGCTAAATGTAGCAGCACAGCTCCACATTTCAAACATTGACCAGAGCTTGACTTGCCCAATTTGACTTGGAACACATTATTCTTCTCTGGTGTTTGGTGGATTGTTGATCGTAGACTTTTTCTCCACCTACTGGCCCAGCAAGCTCGTTTGAGTGTTTGTTGTCTGCAGTAGTTTAGACAAGGCCTTTGTCTGTAGTGATGTGCTAATTTTAGAGGTCCACTAACAGGCCAGTTTGCCTGAAAGTGGAAATAGAAATGCATTTGTAGACCTGTGGTCAATCATGTTGCAACATAAAAAAACGAATATAAAACAAATATTTATTAGAAATATAGTTTATATTTTCATTTTCTTCATAAGACTCTTTAATTACATTCAGCATAGCAGGTAACATGTCAAGTAAATGCCATTACAATCAAAGTAGCCTATTAATACAAACATATAAAATAATGAATATGGTCTGAGGCAGCTTTTAATTTTGAGTAGTCACAAAGTCTGAATCACTTGTAACAACAGATGTTTACTCGGGTGTTGTTTCGGGTGTGAAGCTGACAACAGCATAGGGGCTTTGCTCTTCTTCTTGGGGCTGATGTGGCTGGATTTGTGAGTAGAGAGCATCTCTGTTGTTGGGGAGTTGGACGCTGCTATAGAAACTATCATCCTCCTCTATTGGTTGAGCTGAGATGTCATCGTACACATGACCAGGGCTTATCTGATGAAGAGACAAGAGAAACATTTTTATTTAATATTTCTGTGTATTTAAAATTCTCTTAATGAAATTAAAAGATTCCAAATGGAGGTCAAATGAATGGGAGGGTTCAATATAGCTGCATTTGCCTGGAATAACTCTTGATGTATATAAAATTAAAAACTGAATTGTACTGAGAAACTAAACATGATTTATGTACAGTATTGTAAAATATAACATTCATGGACATATGGGACAATGCATCTCTGTCTCATTAGAACAAAGGTTGAAGCTGCTGGTTGGACTCAGTTGAACTCTCTGAATAGATGAGGACGTTTGTCTAATGGAAGAAACTGTTAAAACTCTCTGCTTTACCTCCTCCAAGTTGAAGGAGGTTTCAGTTCTAGGAGACTGGATGGAAGTCATCTTTCTTCTAGAGAGTGAAATGAAGAGGTGAAGCCAGGTTAGTGTGGAAGAGAATGTGAAAGTCATTGCTTTGAAGCAGAGCAGAGTGATGCTCACCTAATCCACAAGAAGATGGAGGTGGGTATTACAACCAGGAGAAGAGCAACAACGATTCTTATGGCTGCTTGAATCCATTTTCTTCTTCTGTGGACAGTGAGCATCTTTTGACGAGAGCTCTTTTGGAGCATTTTAACCTTGCAGGAGTAGTTTCCTGCATGTTCACTGCTGACGGGGTCTAGAACCAGGTACTTGCTTTGTGTTTTTGTCGGATTCAGAGGTTGATTGTTCAGATACCAAATGTAGTTCATGTTGTCCGTCAGAGGACAACTGGTTCTGCAGCTCAGCGTGACTCTCTGCCCCTCGGTCACCTCCTCCTCAGAAGGACTAAACCTCACTCTCAGATCTGAAAGATGAGATTGGTCAGTTGATAAAGACGTTCCTGAACAAGTGTCTTCTAAAACAACCCAAATAAGCAAGAAGGGTAAATGGAATTAGTTTGTTGAATTAGTTGCGTTATTATTATCGATAGTAACTCTCTATAGAAAGTATGCAGGTATTTAATCTAAATACTGTACCTACCTGTGACGACCAAAGTCACCCCAGGATCAGCCGACCGTTTCCCTGCATCACTTCCTATTCTGAATATGTATTCTGCTGAGTCTTTCTTATTCAGTTTATTGATAGTCAGGATGTGGCGGTTCATCACTTCATGAAACTTAATACGATCTGTATTCTTTATCAGCTCTTCACCAGCCTCCATATCACTTCTCCTATTCTTATACCACAATTTAGACTTCGACTGCTGGTAGTAACGATCCGAGTATTCACTGGAGATGTTCACTGAGGAACCTTGCAGAGCACAGATCCTCCTGTTGACATAATTCACTCTGGAGCAGTATGATCCTGAATACCTGAAACAAGATTTTAAACAAATCATCAAACAGTTTATCTTTCTCCCTTTTACAGACTCTTGACTCAAATCTTTTATGAATTATAACAGACCAAAACGGGCTCAAACTCACAAACTTCATCTGAGAACAAGTGCTCTACAGCACAGGAGTAAGAGTCAGAGAGGAGATGGGAACTCGTTGTGGTGCCGGCTCCAATCGTCTGTTTTTGTACCATGTGATGGTTTGAGCTTCAGTCTGTGGACAGCTGGTTTTACAGGCCAGTTTTAATGCACCAATCTTCAGTTTTGAACATGTACTTCTGTTGGGAGAGAATAAAAAAACAAACTGCTTCTCACCACTTCATCTCTGCCACGTTAATCGAGATGGGCTAATAACTTGAGTGAGCAAATAGTTACTGGATAATCCCTGCCACATAATGATGAGTGAAAATCCATCCATGCTTTCTTTAGTTAATTTGTACACATACACCACACACACACACACCACACACAACACACACACACACACACACACACACAACACACACACACACACACACACACACCACACACACACACACACACCACACACACACACACACACACACACACACACGTTTCCATTCTTGACCAATTCATGCCAAACCTTAACCCAACCAGAATTCATATCTCATGGTCCCTAACCAGGACCTCAGTATGACCGGGCTTCAACGTGGAAGGTAACTAACGATCTCTGGTGAAACGCTGTAGATCTTTTATATTGTGAAAACATTATTTAAAGGATTCAGACGTATGGGGTTGGGAGTGTGTTTGCATGTAATTATTTGTGAAACTTCACCTCTGGGATATGTGATGGAGCACGGCTCATCTTCTGGTCTCTGCTGATTTGAGCACATTCTGCCTTTAGCATAGGTCACAGTGAAGCAGGCTGATGTGAGAGAAGCTGGACAAAAGAAGAACGACATTCTGTGGTGAACAGTGTTTCACAAGCTTTACAATTCAAGGCACCAGGATACGGAGCCACGTGTTGTCACTCACCCACTGAGACTTCAGGGGCTCTGAGATGCTGTAGCCTTTGAGAGCACAGGAGTATGTGACTGATTCCTCGCTGCTGATTAGCTCCTGGTACCAAGGAGACGAGTCCTGATAGAGAAACTCTGTGTTCTTGTACCAGATATAGACCACAGGGCTTTCAGTCAGAGGACAACTGCTGCTGCACATCAGGGACACTGTCTTTTCTCCTGTGGCAGGAAACACCTTCACCTGCAGGTCTGAGAGGATGTTGAATAAAACAAGAATTAATGCACTGATGTTTTTGCAGTAATAAATTAATAATAAATAACTGAACCACTGTACCTGCAACAAGGAGCTGAATTTCTCCCCCTGGCATTTATTTAGTTTGTCATTAACGTCACTACAACAGTAAGTGTTTTTATCACTCTCTCTCAGATCATTGATCGTAATAGTGAAGTCGCTCTCTTCAGATATGTTCACACGTTTTCCGTCTGCAAAGATCTGATCTTGAACCTTCTTGTTGCCCTCCCAGCGAACAGTGAACCATTTCATGCTTGATTTGGGACGTTGAGCTGAGCAGTGTAGATCCACTGATGAACCTTTTAAGGCACAGATGCTGTTTGCTCCAACCCCTTTAACAGAAAAGCATTTTTATAGTTCTTAACTTCTAGTAGATACATTTTTTTCTTCAAATCAATCTACAATTGACTAAGATGCTGATAAACATTTTAATTTCTTACAGTTCAGTTACGATTCACAGTTAGTATTGTAGAAATAAACGGTCATTCATACCTGAGATGTACAGGAACAAACCCATGAACACACATTCAGCTCCTGCCGACAACATGGCCAGTGTTGTCTTCAGCTTCTCAACAGAAAGTATGACTTCAAATGAATGGTAAAAATCTATCACGGAGAAAATGAAGGACTGAAGTCAGAATGGTCTGTTTGTCTTTGTGAGACGGTTTATCAGACCTTAACTTGTAAGAAATCACTTCCTCGTTATTCTTAGTTTAAAAAAAGAGTTGTATACATTTCCTGTGTAATGTGACTCGCCTGTTAACGTGTTAGATTGTGTATCTGTGGCTTCTAGACACTGACAGTAACTCAGTAAAGCTTTTCCTTGCAGCAATGTTCTCACAACTTAAACACCATGTTCATGACGTCATAACCACAAACTCACAAGTTTCATTTGTGAGCAGCAATAGTCTCTTAATAATCATGGACGTGTATTGGATGTAACATAATGAACCTAGAGTTCCATCTCCCATTGCCTTTTTACAAGTTTCTTAGCTGTTGCTAACATTAAACTAATTTGAAACTAGAATGTTGCTCTGACAGCCCATACCTCCACCAAGGCTAATAAGTATTATGTAATATGTCAAAGCAGCGTTTCCAGTGAATTATCCAGACGGTGGCGGCCACCAGATTGTAGTTTGTTCCACCACATTTTCATAATCAACCAAACCATTTTTAAGCTTCTCTTATTATTATAACATGGAATCTCTAGATTGGTGTTTTTCCACATTGCTGCATTGTATCGTTTTTGTGTCGTGCAGTTTGCAGCACTATTTGCCATGTGCTTACAATATCATCCCTAAAGTTTTTACCATCCACGCAGTCAGTCAGACCTCAGATTCAGCTGCAGTTGTGTGCTTGTTTGCTGTCACTTGGAATTAACCATATACGTATTGAGTTAAGTTTGTGGGAAACTTCCTGTGTGTATTCTTCCTTTGGCCACGTCCCACCCCTCCACAAAATGTCATGGTTGTCAGTTCAGTTGTTTTTGTGTAATCTTGCTAATTTACAAACTCAAACACTGATGATTTATGACGTTTATTCATTGACATTTTTACCGTTGTTTATATTTATATTTAGACAATTAGAATGTTTTAAGGTTCTTTGTTTTAGTTTTTAAGAAAAATGTAGTTAATTTGAAATTTAAATGTTTTTCACTTCCTATCTTTCGTTGCTGTAAGAATTATAACATAATGTTGACGAACTCTGTTTGAGGGACAGCCGAGAATGTTGTCCATGCTAATGCTGATATTTTGCTAATTGAAATGTTTCCTCTGTGTTGTGGCCTCTCATCTAAATGTAAACGGCATTTTAACTCACTAATATAGAGATTTTTACAAATGCCTTCCAATCGTGCAGTTTTTTTCAGAACCTGGTTTCTGTTTATCCGTGTGTAAAAACAAAACAAAGCATTTGGGAAACGATGATGTCACAGTTTACTTCACACGTGCCAACTGTTGCTTTGTGTAATGAGCAGACACCAGAAACAACAACAACAATGGCAGCTGTTTACCAGTTTCAGTAGTTGTGTTAGCAGTTCTTGGTCCAGTTACACGTGTGCAGCTAAATGTAGCAGTTCAGCTCCACATTTCAAACATTGACCGGAGCTTGACTTGCCCAATTTTACTCGGAACACATTATTCTTCTCTGGTGTTTGGTGGATTGTTGATCGTAGACTTTTTCTCCACCTACTGGCCCAGCAAGCTCGTTTGAGTGTTTGTTGTCTGCAGTAGTTTAGACAAGGCCTTTGTCTGTAGCGATGTGCTAATTTTAGAGGTCCACTAACAGGCCAGTTTGCCTGAAAGTGGAAATAGAAATGCATTTGTAGACCTGTGGTCAATCATGTTGCAACATAAAAAAACGAATACAAAAAATACATTTATTAGAAACATAATTTTACTTCTCATTTTCGTCACAAGACTCTTTAATTACATTCAGCATAGCAGGTAACATGTCAAGTAAATGCCATTACAATCAAAGTAGCCTATTAATACAAACATATAAAATAATGAATATGGTCTGAGGCAGCTTTTAATTTTGAGTAGTCACAAAGTCTGAATCACTTGCAATAACAGATGTTTACTCGGGTGTTGTTTTGGGTGTGAAACTGACAACAGCATAGGGGCTTTGCTCTTCTTCTTGGGGCTGATGTGGCTGGATTTGTGAGTAGAGAGCATCTCTGTTGTTGGGGAGTTGGACGTTGCTATAGAAACTATCATCCTCCTCTATTGGTTTAACCGAGATGTCATCGTACACATGACCAGGGCTTATCTGATGAAGAGACAAGAGAAACATTTGTATTTAATATTTCTGTGTATTTAAAATTCTCTTAATAGATTAAAAGATTCCAAATGGAGGTCAAATAAATGGGAGGGTTCAATAAAGCTGCATTTGCCTGGAATAACTCTTGATGTATATTAAATTAAAAACTGAATTGTACTGAGAAAATAAAACATGATTTATGTACAGTATTGTTAAATATAACATTCATGGAACATATGGGACAATGCATCTCTGTCTCATTAGAACAAAGGTTGAAGCTGCTGTTTGGACTCGGTTGAACTCTCTGAATAGATGAGGACGTTTGTCTAATGGAAGAAACTGTTAAAACTCTCTGCTTTACCTCCTCCAAGTTGAAGGAGGTTTCAGTTCTAGGAGACTGGATGGAAGTCATCTTTCTTCTAGAGAGTGAAATGAAGAGGTGAAGCCAGGTTAGTGTGGAAGAGAATGTGAAAGTCATTGCTTTGAAGCAGAGCACAGTGATGCTCACCTAATCCACAAGAAGATGGAGGTGGGTATTACAACCAGGAGAACAACAACGATTCCTATGGCTGCTTGAGTCCTTTTTCTTATTCTGTGGACAGTGAGCATCTTTTGACGAGAGCTCTTTTGGAGCATTTTAACCTTGCAGGAGTAGTTTCCTGCATGTTCACTGCTGACGGGGTCTAGAACCAGGTACTTGCTTTGTGTTTTTGTCAGATTCAGAGGTTGATTGTTCAAGTACCAAATGTAGTTCATGTTGTCCGTCAGAGGACAACTGGTTCTGCAGCTCAGCGTGACTCTCTGCCCCTCGGTCACCTCCTCCTCAGAAGGACTAAACTTCACTTTGAGATCTGAAAGATGAGATTGGTCAGTTGATAAAGACGTTCCTGAACAAGAGTCTTCGAAAACAACCCAAATAAGCAAGAAGGGTAAATGGAATTAGTTTGTGGAATTAGTTGCCTTATTATTATCGATAGTAACTCTCTATAGAAAGTATGCAGGTATTTAATCTAAATACTGTACCTACCTGTGACGACCAAAGTCACCCCAGGAGCAGCCGGCCATCTCCCTGCATCACTTCCTATTCTGAATATGTATTCTGCTGAGTCATTCTTGTTCAGTTCCTTGATAGTCAGGATGTGGCGGTTCATCACTACATGAAAATTAATACGATCTGTATTCGTTATCAGCTCTTCACCAGCCTCCATATCACTTCTCCTATTCTTATACCACGAGTTAGACTTCAACTGCCGGTAGTAAGGATGCGAGTATTCACTGGAGATGTTCACTGAGGAACCTTGCAGAGCACAGATCCTCCTGTTGACATAATTCACTCTGGAGCAGTATTTATCCTCAATACCTGAAACAGAGATTTTAAACAAATCATCAAACAGTTTATCTTTCTCCCTTTTACAGGCTCGTAACTCAAATCTTTTATGAATTATAACAAACCACAAACGGGCTCATACTCACAAACTTCATCTGAGAACAAGGTCTCTACAGCACAGGAGTAAGAGTCAGGAGAGAAGCTGGGAACTGGTTGTGGTGCCGTCTCCAATCGTCTGTTTCTGTACCATGTGATGGTTTGAGCTTCAGTCTGTGGACAGCTGGTGTTACAGGCCAGGTTGAAAAGCCACCTGACTTTAGTCTTTTGAACATGTACTTCTGTCCTTCATTTTCTCCGTGATAGATTTTTACCATTCATTTGAAGTCATACTTTCTGTTGAGAAGCTGAAGACAACACTGGCCATGTTGTCGGCAGGAGCTGAATGTGTGTTCATGGGTTTGTTCCTGTACATCTCAGGTATGAATGACCGTTTATTTCTACAATACTAACTGTGAATCGTAACTGAACCGTAAGAAATTAAAATGTTTATCAGCATCTTAGTCAATTGTAGATTGATTTGAAGAAAAAATGTATCTACTAGAAGTTAAGAACTATAAAAATGCTTTTCTGTTAAAGGGGTTGGAGCAAACAGCATCTGTGCCTTAAAAGGTTCATCAGTGGATCTACACTGCTCAGCTCAACGTCCCAAATCAAGCATGAAATGGTTCACTGTTCGCTGGGAGGGCAACAAGAAGGTTCAAGATCAGATCTTTGCAGATGGAAAACATGTGAACATATCTGAAGAGAGCGACTTCAGTATTACGATCAATGCTCTGAGAGAGAGTGATAAAAACACTTACTGTTGTAGTGACGTTAATGACAAACTAAATAAATGCCAGGAGGGAGAAATTCAGCTCCTTGTTGCAGGTACAGTGGTTCAGTTATTTATTATTAATTTATTACTGCAAAAACATCAGTGCATTAATTCTTGTTTTATTAGACATCCTCTCAGACCTGCAGGTGAAGGTGTTTCCTGCCACAGGAGAAAAGACAGTGTCACTGATGTGCAGCAGCAGTTGTCCTCTGACTGAAAGCCCTGTGGTCTATATCTGGTACAAGAACACAGAGTTTCTCTATCAGGACTCGTCTCCTTGGTACCAGGAGCTAATCAGCAGCGAGGAATCAGTCACATACTCCTGTGCTCTCAAAGGCTACGAGCATCTCAGAGCCCCTGAAGTCTCAGTGGGTGAGTGACAACATGTGGCTCCGTATCCTGTTGCCTTGAATTGTAAAGCTTGTGAAACACTGTTGACCACAGAATGTCGTTCTTCTTTTGTCCAGCTTCTCTCACATCAGCCTGCTTCACTGTGACCTATGCTAAAGGCAGAATGTGCTCAAATCAGCAGAGACCAGAAGATGAGCCGTGCTCCATCACATATCCCAGAGGTGAAGTTTCACAAATAATTACATGCAAACACACTCCCAACCCCATACGTCTAAATCCTTTAAATAATGTTTTCACAATTTAAAAGATCTACAGCGTTTCACCAGAGATCGTTAGTTACCTTACACGTTGAAGCCCGGTCATACTGAGGTCCTGGTTAGGGACCATGAGATATGAGTTCTGGTTGGGTTAAGGTTAGGCATGAATTGGTCAAGAATGGAAACGTGTGTGTGTGTGTGTGTGTGTGTGTGTGTGTGTGTGTGTGTGTGTGTGTGTGTGTGTGTGTGTGTGTGTGTGTGTGTGTGTGTGTGTGTGTGTGTGTGTGTGTGTGTGTGTGTGTGTGTGTGTGTGTGTGTGTGTGTGTGTGTGTGTGTGTGTGTGTGCAAATTAACTAAAGAAAGCATGGATGGATTTTCACTCATCATTACGTGGCAGGGATTATCCAGTAACTATTTGGTCACTCAAGTTATTAGCCCATCTCGATTAACGTGGCAGAGATGAAGTGGTGAGAAGCAGTTTGTTTTTTTATTCTCTCCCAACAGAAGTACAAGTACATGTTCAAAACACTACAGTCAGGGGGCGTTTCAAACTGGCCTGTAACACCAGCTGTCCACAGACTGAAGCTCAAACCATCACATGGTACAAGAACAGACGATTGGAGCCGGCACAACAAACAGTTTCCCCCTTCTCTCCTGACTCTTACTCCTGTGCTGTAGAGCACTTGTTCTCAGATGAAGTTTGTGAGTATGAGCCCGTTTGTGTTATAATTCATAAAAGATTTGAGTCACAAGCCTGTAAAAGGGAGAAAGATAAACTGTTTGATGATTTGTTTAAAATCTCTGTTTCAGGTATTCAGGATCTAGACTGCTTCACAGTGAATTATGTCAACAGGAGGATCTGTGCTCTGCAAGGTTCCTCAGTGAACATCTCCAGTGAATACTCGCATCCTTACTACCGGCAGTCGAAGTCTAACTTGTGGTATAAGAATAGGAGAAGTGATATGGCGGCTGGTGAAGAGCTGATAACAAATACAGATCGTATTAAGTTTCATGAAGTGATGAACCGAAACATCCTGACTATCAAGGAACTGAAGTTTGTGGGAAACTTCCTGTGTGTATTCTTCCTTTGGCCACGTCCCACCCCTCCACAAAATGTCATGGTTGTCAGTTCAGTTGTTTTTGTGTAATCTTGCTAATTTACAAACTCAAACACTGATGATTTATGGCGTTTATTTGTTGACGTTTTTATTGTTGTTTATATTTATATTTAGAAAATTAGAAGGTTTTAAGGTTCTTTGTTTTAGTTTTTAAGAAAAATGTAGTTAATTTGAAATTAAAATGTTTTTCACTTCCTATCTTTCGTTGCTGTAAGAATTATAACATAATGTTGACGAACTCTGTTTGAGGGACCAGCCGAGAATGTTGTCCATGCTAATGCTGATATTTTGCTCAATGAAATGTTGCCTCTGTGTTGTGGCCTCTCATCTAAATGCAAACGGCATTTTAACTCACTAATATAGAGATTTTTACAAACGCCTTCCAATCGTGCAGATTTTGGCAGAACCTGATTTCTGTTTATCCGTGTGTAAAAACAAAACAAAGCATTTGGGAAATGATGATGTCACAGTTTACTTCACACGTGCCGACGGTTGCTTTGTGTAATGAGCAAAAAAAAAAAAAAAAAAAAAAAAAAAAAAAAAAAAAAAAAAAAAAAAAAAAAAAAAAAAAAAAAAAAAAAAAAAAAAAAAAAAAAAAAAACTCTTTAATTACATTTAGCATAGCAGGTAACAGTCAAGTAAATGCCATTACAATCAAAGTAGCCTATTAATCAAACATATAAAATAATGATATGGTCTGAGGCAGCTTTTAATTTTTAGTAGTCACAAAGTCTGAATCACTTGTAATAACAGATGTTTACTCGGGTGTTGTTTGGGTGTGAAGCTGACAACAGCATAGGGCTTTGCTCTTCTTCTTGGGGCTGATGTGGCTGGATTTGTGAGTAGAGAGCATCTCTGTTGTTGGGGAGTTGGACGTTGCTATAGAAACTATCATCCTCCTCTATTGGTTAACCGAGATGTCATCGTACACATGACCAGGGCTTATCTGATGAAGAGACAAAGAAACATTTTATTTAATATTTCTGTGTATTTAAAAAATTTTCTTAATAAATTAAAAGATTCCAAATGGAGGTCAA
>VCHM03000355.1:0-17459 GCA_006182925.3 Reinhardtius hippoglossoides
TATTGACTCATCGTCACAGCGCCACCTACTGGCGACAGGAAGTGACATGTTTCATACTTTGATGCACTGCTCCTGGCTGCTTTACAATATACAGCTCAAATGAGCTCAGTCAAGTCATTGGACCAAGGTCAGAATCGTGACATTCACTCAAACCGTGTAAACATTGAGGTGCGGCGAAGGATCATCCTTCGCCAAAGGAGACGATGTTGTCATAACTCCACTGTGCATCGTCCTATCACCGCCAAACATCTGTCACGTGATCAGAGTCCAAGCCTGAACAGCTCCATGTGTTAATATTTCCTCAGTGTCATAGCGCCACCTACTGATCAGTGTGAAAATGAAGTTGTTGTAACATTGTCCAATTGACTTAAAATTGGACATCAGAGCCCCTACTTGAACAGATCTCTCCTGGAACTGTACAACAAACAGTGGCTTTTTTGTGCAATATTTCCTCAGGGTCATAGCGCCACCTACTGATCAGTGTGAAAATGAAGTTGTAACATTGTCCAATTGACTTAAAATTGCTCACGCTACATCAGAGCCCCTACTTGAACAGATCTCTCCTGGAACTGTACAACAAACAGTGGCTTTTTTGTGCAATATTTCCTCAGGGTCATAGCGCCACCTACTGACAGTGTGAAAATGAAGTGTAACATTGTCCAATGACTTAAAATTGCTCACGCTAATCAGAGCCCACTTGAACAGATCTATTAGTCTGTATGTAATAATAGGCGGCGCCACCTAACATTCGATTTTTACATCAAATGTTCACCGTGTGATCTGCAATTGACAGCGTGGACCGTAATGAGCAATTAGCAGGCAAGGATCGACGTCACGTGATGGAAGCAGGAAGTGAAGCGTTGTCCTTCCTGCAGAGCGCAAAACACACGCAACGCGGAGACGTGCGCCCGGTCGCCGATCGCTCTCTCCACCGACCGCAACAGGTCCCGAGTTGCGTGTGCTCGGCCCGTTCAGTGCTACAACGTAGCCCGAGTTTATCATATAGCTGCAGAATTGCTTGAAATATTTAATATATAAATATACATTGAAACCTCTTCCAACTTTCAAGGTTATGACATATTGGAAACGAAGACAAATATACATATATGAATGTAAAATTCATAAAAATTGTATTCATCTTTTCTCAAAAACATCATAACGAGAGAGAGAGAGAGGGAGAGAGGATATAAAATATATAACTCAATTTAAAACCTGAAACTATCTGAGTGTTAAATCCTACTTAATGACAGATAATGTTATATTTACTTTTCAACTTAAAAAAATATGTGAACAGACTTTATGTGATTAAACATGAATCATGTCTCGTGTGTGAGTTTTAATAAAGTTTGTTGAATGTGAACAATGATCAGCTGTTATTGATAAATGTGTTTTTATGTGGATCTTCATCAGTTTGCTCGACTTCATGGATCCACACAAAATATAAATGATATTCTGGAGTAATTTGAAATGGGCGTGGCCAAATGGCTCAACAGCGCCCCCTTTCTTCTAGGGACTGTACAACAAACAGTGGCTTCTTTGGGCGTTATGGCGGAGCGTTATGGAACACGCAACCGGAAGTCGCCTATTTTTGACGTTACACGTTCGAACTTTAAATGACGTCATCTCAACAACATGGCGATTTTTAGTTTTTGACCTGAACAGATCAGTCTGTGCGTGGTGACACTGACACGCTGCACGTGATGGCGTGGACTGCAGTGCGTGATTAGTGCCCGTGGTTCGGAGCCGTTTCTATTTTATTCATAACAATATAATACTTGTACATTCATTGATTGATATCTGAGCTCAGTGCTGTTTCCTATGCTTCCCTGGGGAGACAGCACGTCCACAGACTACAGATCTTTTTAAACTTGAAAGGCTTGAATGTGCTTTAGCTTGAAAAGTGTCATGTATAGAGAATGTGTTATTAATATTGTGTTATAGTTTTGTGCCCTCTGTTCCATGTAACTCCAGAACTCAGCCAACAGGTGGCGCCCACATGCAAACAATGAGCCTCTCACACTCTGAGAGCAGCAGAATAAAATAACAAAGTGTACATGTGAAAGTTTATTTGAGTTTTTAGTACCATAACGTTTCAGAAATTTCAGATAAAGATGAGAACAAAATGACGGATCTGTGAACCCACGTTGTTTTTTTCTCAGGAAATCAAAGCTCAGAGAGCCCGAGCCTGTGCGTGAGAAGAGCCACGACGTGTTCAGCATCTTTCACACTGTTCACACGTGGGAACTGTTCAGGCTGACATCATCAGAACCTACCACAAGTGCTACTGATCCTGTTGCAGCTGCGGTTCAGTTCAATTCTGTATTTGACTATGATACAGCTGTTTACATGTGGAGGAGACCAGATGTTCATTCAGATCATGTGACCATTCCCGTGTCCAGCAGCGTTTTCAGCGCTAACATGGGACACGCATGACCAGTGTACATGAGTGGTCACGTGATCTGTGTGGACGCTGATTCAAACGGATTCGCAGCCCAAACACTTGAGAAACGTCGTCATGTGGGAGTAAACATTTCCAACTAATAACACTAATTAAAATGATTTCCTTTAAAGGTTCCGTGTGTAAGATTCAGCTGAAAGGATCTAGTGGCAGAAATCTAATATAAAATAATCCTAGTGATGTTTTCACTGGTGTGTTTCACCTAAATTGTACCAATAGTTGTTTTCTTTACCCCAGAATGAGCCTTTATATTTAATAATTTATATTTAAATACTTTACATCGGGAGCGGCTCCTCTCTACGGAGGCAGCCATGTTTTTTACAGTCGCCCAAACCGGACAAACTAAACCTTTTGAGTTTCTATGACGACTGAAGCTTCCACAGGTTCTCTTTCATGTTTGGAAGGGGGGGGTGTTCAGCTGCAACATGACACTTCACCACTAGATGTCACTAGATTCTACACACTGAACCTTTAACACCTTGATTTTGCTTTCGTTGTCGTAACGACTTCTAACACATGTATTAACTTACTGTCGCCTCATGTAGCCGATCAGCCGCCTGCACTTTAGTGAGGAGTCATGTTTCTGTTTAACATTCACTCTCCTCTCAGCTCAGATTTCTTCTCCTCTTCCTCCTGAGGAACAAACCAGTCGAGTGAAGCAGCTGACGACACTGACGAGGTCGAGACTGAACCACAACACTGAAGCTGCAGGTCAGGAAAATAAACTATACCAACTCATAATGATCCCATTCGATATGAAAATATAGAAGAAGTGCAACTTTAAGTTTCAAAAGTATTGTTCACTAACACACAGATTTCATGGTAAATCCTGGACAGCTTCAGTAGATACAGACGTGTGTTTACCAGGGAGCGTAGTTATGGTTTGAATCAGAACATCCAAACGACTCTGACCTGTGATATTTATAAGAAGAGAAAGCTCCCAGAGAATCTAAACACCAACTAATAACATGAGTTCATCTTTGAGTCAGCTCAGAACATGTGAATCAATGATTTCACTTTCTGCTCGAGACTAACAGGTTTCCTCTTCAATCATTTTCAAGCACAACTCTACGAAGAACCCCAGATACTTCGGGTCATCAGTGTAGTGAGGTGTTAACCAATCAATCATTAGAAAAAGAACAATGTAAGTAAAGACACATCAATAAAGAGAGGCGGAGCTCCAGGAAGCACAGTCCCAGTTAATCAGCTGAAATTAAACTGAACATAGACACTGATCATGTTTTCATAGCAAAGTGAAACCAGATAAACACTTTGTTAGAATCATCATTCATCTGAACCGTCACATGAGTTTGTGGAGAAAAGGAAACTTCTTCCTTCTGAAGTTACAGCTGGAGACTCACTTGTGAATCCGGTTGAAAAGAAGAGCTGGTTTTCATCTGTGCAGATTTAAAGCAACATTATGAAAGTTCTTTACTTTTGAATCATCAGGTTGATTAAAGTGAGTTTGAGTGACGTGTTGACAGGAGGACGGAGATTATTCCAGATACGGAGCTGAAACACTTGTTGGAGCGGAGATGCTTGTTGTTTTAAAACGTATTAGTGTGGACGAGGCCTGATCTCAGAAGTGGAACTGCTTCTTCACATGACTGCAGATGATGGTGAGTTTTTATAAACACCTCAGAGAAAAACCAATCGTCAGCCATCTTCTGCGGTTTGCAGTTCTAGTTCCACATTTGCAGGATCAAGTATCTTCTAACCCGTGAATCAGCCCCTCTGTTTTGAGTTCTTTATGAAATGTAATGTCACACGAGGCTGTTGTGCTGAATCCTCTCACAGCGTCAGTTCATCACAAACCAAGGCTTTAACCTTGAACATCACGTGTGTTGACTCGTGAAGTCAGGAATGTCTGTACAGTCTGTCGACCTCAGTCCTGTGTCCCCTCTTTTCTAACTGTCGCTCGGACGCTCTGTTTTCGCTGGTAACCAGCTGAACTGATACGGTTCCTGTGGCACCAGCAGATTTATGTCGAGTCGCTTTTGTTCTTTCTCACTGTCGACTGTCCGATACCCGAGCAACGACATGGCCCCTTTACACACTTCCTGGACGCGTTTGACCTTGCTGTAAGGCAGCAGGGTTCGCCAAGCCTGGGAGATGTCAGCGGCGTTTCGTGACGTGATTTTAAAGGCATCTTTCTTGGAGCCTTTTCCTTTTCCGTGGGTCACGCTGTAGATCCACTCCTCGAGCTGCCTGGTCATGTCCAGACCTATGAAGTCGTACAAGGCACTTATTTCCTCCAGCGGGTTGCGTGCCACGTCCTCGTATCGCACCATTTTGTAGCGGCCTTTCAGAAATGGGGGGGGGCTTCAGG
Source organism: Reinhardtius hippoglossoides (assembly GCA_006182925.3). NCBI lineage: Eukaryota > Metazoa > Chordata > Actinopteri > Pleuronectiformes > Pleuronectidae > Reinhardtius > Reinhardtius hippoglossoides. Next base: position 4,788 of record VCHM03000355.1, read on the forward strand.
GTGGCCCTCTCATTGATGCGCACGTGACTACGACAGATCTCCTGTATGACTTGATACTGCACCTCAGCCGCTGGTATGTTTCTTTGCTCCAAGACGATGGCGTTATCGCTCACGAAGGCTTTGGACGAAGCCTCTCTGGAGCGCACCACAGCCCGTGGATCTCGGACCAGGTGGATGATGCGGAGATCTAAGTTTGGGTCCTGCAGAAGTGGGTAGAGGGATTCCAGCTCAAAAAACCAGGGTCCTTTCTCAAAACAGTCCATCCGCTCCCAGCACAGACTAGATTTAGAGAAACGCTTCAACATGAGGCTTAATTATTGAACATATGCAACTTGTGTTTCAGCAGAGAAGATGTTTCTGGCCTCACTTCACCAACTTCCATGGAGCCTGAAGGAAACTAGAGTTTCGTCCTCTCCTGACTGTCCAAGTTGGGATTCCAGTGTTAATACACAGATTAAGTTTGTGTATACAACACGTTTCCCTGCTTAGTTTTATCTTGGTAATGTTCTGAGTTCAGTTGCATCCTGCTGGTATTTGCTGTGGCTCCTGCAAACTCAGTGGTCAGCAGCTTACGTTGAATATTTGAACCCTCTTCATTCTTCCACTCTGTCGCTGTGACCACAGCTGACAGTTGTAAGATTTATTCTGCCATTTTGATTGAACCTTTAATCTCCATCTGCCAATACCCCTCCATGTCCTCCTCTGCAGCTCCGGTCAGTACCTGGAACCATCAACCTGTCAGCTGAGCTCAAACCTTTCTTGCAAGTTCACAATAAAAAAGGTTCCAGGCTATTTGTGAACACTAGAAATTCTAATATTCCGAGAGCCCTAAACCCATTTGTGAAAAATCCATGGAGGACTCAGGCTTGATCAATTTCACAAGCCTGTAACAGCCAGCAAGTGATGCTTGGCAGCAGGCATGTCCTTCATGTGTGGTCCCACTAACACCCCTGTGTAAACCTGTGGGCTAAAGTACGGTCAGTGGAGCCCAGTAGCTCACCTGCCTGAGCAGGCGCCTCACGTATGGAGGCTTGAGTCCTCAGGTTCCAGTCAAACTCATCGCATCCTCTCAAATGCCCAAAATATACCTTTACACATACAAAACAAACCAGCATCTTCTGAGGCAGGATCCACAACATTGCCACCATGGAACCCAACTTTAAAAATGAAGACAGAATAATGTTCAAGACATTTGTTTTTAAAGTCACTTTATTGATATCAGGTTGGCAGCAGTGAGACGGTCAACCCTGGACAACTGGAAGGTAAAGACAAAAGTTAAGAGACTGCATAGACAGATCAAGAGGCGTCTGAACAGAACATTTACACCCCACCTTTGGCTGGAGGGTCAGCAGGGCGGCTCTGCACAGACGGTCTGCGGATTCTGCTCAGTGGCAATGGAGGAAGCGCAGCAGGCTCTCCTGGGGTGTAACGGCTTCGAGAGAACACGGCTCTTCCTCGCTGGTATTTAGAACGAGAGCTGAAGGAGTAAACTGGCTCCAGATCCGACACGTCGCTGAAGACTGGCTCAGGGTTCCTAGCAGCATTATATAAGTTGTTGACCAGAACTTCAGCTTCGGCTTCAGCGATGGAGTCGTCATCTCGAGTCTCGACAGGCTGGCGTTCTGCATATTCACCGTCGGAGCTGCCATCGGTGTCAGCTGAAGCAGCAGGGTCATAGGCTGCATAATACTCACTTCCTGCAGCGTCACCACCATAATAGTTAGCTGGAGCATATGCTTCAGAACCTCCATATTGACTTTGCTCAGGGCCGCTGACATCTCCTTGATTACCAGCATCAAGCTCATCCGTCTTGGTGGTGGTGCTGTAGAAATCTTGCCTGCCACTGAACCTGCCAGCATCTTGAGCAGGAACTTCTCTGGCGTAGCTTGGGTTGAGGTCACTTGGTAGAGGGGAGCTGCCGTCACTGCCAGAACTCCCCCCAACGCCACTGTACGAGTACCCAGAACGCGGCAGCTGCATGAATCTCGGGTCAGCGTCACCTGATCTAGGGCCTGAGCAGAAACGAGATTTGCCAAAAATGTTGTTTAAAGCAGAATAAAGTTACTCACAAATACGTAATATTGATTAAACAAAAGGTTCTCACCCATAGGGCCACAGATAACGGGTCCAATGAGAAGAAAGGAAATCCAGATCACCCTGTAGAAACATTTCAGTTTTAGATCACATGTTTCTAACAGAATATCTTTAGAGAGTATTTAACTTACTTCATTCTGCTGCTGAGTAAATTCAGGTCCCTGTTACAAGCTGATTCTGCCAAAGACCCTGCACAGACATGACATGGAAACAGTTCAGCCTTCAGTGACGTGGCAGCCAGAACAACACAGATCAGAAGTAGTAGAAAACCTTTTGCTACCTGGTGTCCAGTGAGCAGCTTCTAAACAGGACCGTGTCTGGAGCATCATCCTCATGAGGTCCGAGCTGCTTTTATATGGTCAGCAGTGCAGCAGGGCCTGATCGCTCAGTGGTACCAGCTGTAAACACCAGGGAGCGACTCGTTCAGCTCGTTACAGAGGAAACATGGGGCTCATCTGCAGAGGAGCTGATACTCGAGTCGTCATCAGGCGTCAACACAGAACCCACAGATTGAAATCTTATCTCATCTCATCTCATCTTAAATCCACGATGCTCCAGATGATTTAAAATCTAAACGATGCAGCTTCATTGAGTTTGACTTGGAATGGGGAGAATGTTTCCTGTTTCATTCCCACTCTGTTCTTGCTTCAGAGTTACATTAATACCACTGAGGCGTTTCCAAACTGAAACGCTCTCTGTGCTCACAGGTGATTTGTCTCTGCATCAGTTTGAATCTCCGTCCAACACGTCTCACACGCCTGCAGAGGTCATGTGACCACTCACATGCACTGGACATGCACGTCCCCCTGGACACAGGCTGTTGGAATAACATCTGTCAACAGTTGGTTCTGCAGATTGGAACTTTATTAAAATCCAAGTGTCCATTTTCTTCTTCATGATTCAAGGACCCTGGTGTTTCCTTCACTTGTGTTTGAGTTACAATGCAGAAGATGTGTTATCCCGTCCCCGCAGAGAGGGGGCGCTGCAGCAGTCACCCGGAGTCTCGGAGAAGAAGAAGCAGCGGAAGCGGAAATGAGGCCGTTGTGTTTTGAAAGAGGGAAATTGAAAACTCGACGGTGTGAAACAGAAATGAATAAAAGCATCGCGAGCCAGAGGAACACGAGCTGAACGGAGCCGAACTCAAAGTGGGTTCATGGACGTTTCCTCACTCACACGTGTTCGAACCGATAAAACCAGTGAAGCTCGGTTCTTGTGTTTTGAGTCGATGCTCTCGGTCCAGTTCACTTCAATCTCTGTTTCCCACAAACACCAGAGTTACATCTGGAGATCTTTGCTGTTTGTGAAGAATCATTTATTTCCACTCTCGTTCTATGAATTCACCTCGTGCTCTTTTATTTGAGTGTTTTATTATTTCACATCGTCACATTTGGCTTCAGTAAAGAAAAGCTCCACAGTCTCTGGGCTGCATTGAGGAGGATGAATAAGAACATGACAGTATTGTGTTGATTCTAATGTACTGTGTGTGTACTTGTGTTGTTAAACATGTATTTGTATGTTTTTCTACCATCAACCTGCAGATGAAAACATTAAATCTGACCCATTATATGATGGACTCCACTCCACTTGTTAATTAATGTGCATTTTCCTTTTTAACTGCATGAATACGAACATGCAGCAGTTTGTGTGGGTGCAGCTGCTGAAGTGAAGTGAATCCAACCGCTGCAGCGAACAGACACCGAACATGAACTTTGTATTTCATCACTTAAACATAACACAGACTAAGTTTATTCAGTCATTCATATACATATATATAATGGTTTTTCAAAAGATGACTTACCCTCCCATGTTAACTGCAGGTCAGACATATGTTTAACTTTTAACACTAAATATATAGAAAATAATATCAGTGATACTTGTGATTGTGTTTAATTCATCACACTATAACACTCGGCCTGTTTGTAGATGAAACACGGAGAACGTCACTAATTCAGCATGTACTTTATAATGTGTTGAGTTGTGTGTCGGCCATGTTGTTGAGGAATGAATGAAAACACTTCATATTTACATCTCAACTTAAAAAAGGTCAGAACTCTGTTTCTGTTTCATAGTTTTTATTATTTTGATCACAATATTAAATCACATCACTCGGCTGCTGTTGAATAAACACGTTTACAGACAGAATCATTTTGGCTTCATCACATCAAACAGACTAATGTTCATATATGTTGGATTATTTCATATGTGAACAGACTTTATGTGATTAAACATGAATCATGTCTCGTGTGAGTTTTAATAAAGTTTGTTGAATGTGAACAATGATCAGCTGTTATTGATAAATGTGTTTTTATGTGGATCTTCATCAGTTTGCTCGACTTCATGGATCCACACAAAATCTAAATGATGGAAAACATTTTCCATGAAAGTAAAAAACAAACCAAAGATAAAGATCAGAAAATAATGAAATCTTTTTACACACGTGGAAAAGTCGACAGGAGAAATAAAAACGAGTGAGAAGTAAAAGGAGAAATAAACAAAGCTTTAGAATAACGAGTTTAACTTTTAAATTCAGCAGATTTCTCTTGAAGAAATAAACATGATGAATAAAATCTTTATCTCTAACTGCTCTGATCCAGCGTCACAGAGACATTCACAGGTAACAGCTTCAGGTGATCTATAAGCTAAAGCATGGAAACATCTTCTGAGTGAAAGTGTGTGTGAAGGTGTGAATGTGTTTGTTAGTATCAGGATCAGAGAACGACAGTTCTCCTCTGTTCCAGTCCAGTTTCACTCTGATCCTCTGGATCTTCTTCACAGAGAGATCAGATAATCCTGATGGTGTCCATGCAAAGTATTTACCTTCATAGAACCCTATTCTCCAGTATCCAGACAGTCTGTTTCCCTTCCTCTGGACAGACTCTGCTGACACACCCAGTTCCCAGTGTGCACTGTCTCCAACCAGGACGTCCCAGCTGTGAGTCCCTGAGTTAAAACCCTCAGATCCCAGGACTGAGGGTAATGATCAAACCTCTCTGGATTGTGAGGAAGCTTCTGTCTCTCTCCTCCTTGTCTCAAACTGGTCAGATCTTCAGACAGGACGAGTTTTGGATGAGCAGAGTTTGGGTCCAGAACCACAGGACTGTAGGAGACCACGTCCTTCATCTTGTTCCAGATGTTGAAGCTCAGGTTGCCCAGATGTTTGGCCTCGTCTATCAGAGCTCCTGAGGCCAGCTGTGGATCATCCAGCAGGGGGTGCTGCTGGACTCGTTCCACTGCAGCCTTGTAGTTGAGCAGGAACCAGACGTCTTCAGCTCTGACCTCGTCCTCTGTGGTTCTGATTGTGTCTGAAAGAGCCGTTATGTCTCTGCTCAGAGACTCAATCTTCTCCTTCATCATCCGACTCTTCTGCTCCTCTTCCTCCCTCAGTGCAGCCATCCTGGCCTCCTCTTCCTCCTCCAGAAACTGATGAAGCTTTTTAAACTGCTCCTTGATCAGCGTCTCTGTGAGTCCGGCCTGGACCTTAATGTGTTCTGCTGTTTGTTCAAACTTTACTTTAACACGTTCAAAACACTGTAACTTCTCCTTCAAGGGCTCCAGAGTTTCCTGAAGCTGCTTCTTGTGTTGTGGTGCAGCTTCATCGATGGGCTGAATCTGTGGCCGGTGTGTTTCTCTGAATCTCTGCAGACGAGACACACTGGCTGCTGATGGTCCAGACAGAAGAGTCTGAGTTTTTCTCTGATGCAGACTGCAGAGAAGCATGTAAAGCTCTGGTCTTCTCTCTGTAAGAAGGTCTCACACAGGGTTTTTCAAAAGCCAGGTTACAAGGTGGTTTTTTGACCTTGAAGATCTTCTCTTACAAATTGGGCACTCTTTTTAAATTCTTTGTCCCCCTTTCCCCCAGCTCTCCACACAGTCTGTTACAGAAGGGGGTGGCTACATGACAGAAGGGCGGCTCTTGAAGACATCTTGACAGCGGGACAGCAGAGACCTCTCCTAACTGGAAGCCATTGGTCTCCAGGTGAACTGAAAAAAGACAGTCAGTTTAGTCCATCTCGACGCAGCGAGGTGGACGCAACCCGGTTGTGAGACGAGGCAGAGGTCAGAAAGGGCAGAGGTGTTTGAATACTTGTTCATACAAAGGTTTCTTCGAAAATTAGAAATTAAACCGAATCGTTATGTCACCAATCAGGGCCCCTGCCTTTATTCTTCAACCTGTGGAACATGTGAAAATGAAACAACTGCACTTACCCAATGTGTCGCACAGACCAACTGAAGATAAGTTAAGAGACAGGTCAGAACCAGTCCCAGGACGCTGAGGGGACACATGAAAAAAAAGGAACCCTTCGTTACTCCCGGGTTTGAATCATCACACAAAGCAAAATACAGCTCATTCAAACCAGTGGCGTCCGGGCACATTCCTCTGTCCAGGCTGGAGAGAGAATAAACCCAGCCCGACCCCGCTCCTGGATGGGTTGGGAAGGCCCCCCCTTGGAGCCGTAGTTTCTCAGGGATTAAAAGATGCATTTCCAGAGCCTGAACATGGGACCGTCCCCCAATGGTTTCCTGCACACAGCGTCTGTAACCTCCTCAGAATTACAGAAACATCACACCAGTCAAGGCTCTGAAGGTTAAATCAGCCTGAAGGTCCTGTAGTCTGGACCCCGCTTCACTCAAGACAGGATGGAACCCTAGAGAGGAAAACGAGAGGTTTGGGTTCTCCCACCAAGAGATGACACAGAGCTGCAGCGTCTTCATCTGTCTTCCATCTGTCTTCTCTGTCTTCATCCGTTTTTCCCCTCGTCCACAGTCCTCCGCTGAGACCCAATCTCTCTGTACATTTGGATGCTTCAAAGCCGTTGTCAGGGAGCAGTGGCAGCTGAAGATCTCAGGGAAACTGTTTTCACATCAGAGACTTCATTCTGAGGCCAGACACTGAAAGCTTCCAACTGTTCAGTTTACTGACATCACTGTGGTGTCCCGTCGTTACCCTCATGTTGGTCTGCATCCTCCCGTGAGGCTGTAAATTTTAACACTGACGTGTCACGCATGCAGAACCAACATTTCAAAGCTCCTTCAAAAGTCCTCCTGGTCCATGGAGGACGTGGTCTCCATTGACCATGGGACGAATCCACAAGAAAGGTCAGAACTCTGTTTCTGTTTCATAGTTTTTATTATTTTGATCACAATATTAAATCACATCACTAGGCTGCTGTTGAATAAACACTTTTACAGACAGAATCATTTTGGCTTCATCACATCAAACAGACTAATGTTCATATATGTTGGATTATTTCATATGTGAACAGACTTTATGTGATTAAACATGAATCATGTCTCATGTGTGAGTTTTAATAAAGTTTGTTGAATGTGAACAATGATCAGCTGTTATTGATAAATGTGTTTTTATGTGGATCTTCATCAGTTTGCTCGACTTCATGGATCCACACAAAATATAAATGATATTCTGGAGTAATTTGAAATGGGCGTGGCAAAATGGCTCAACAGCGCCCCCTTTCTTCTAGGGACTGTACAACAAACAGTGGCTTCTTTGGGCGTTATGGCGGAAGTCCGCCTATTTTTGACGTTACACGTTCGAACTTTAAATGACGTCATCTCAACAACATGGCGATTTTTAGTTTTTGACCTGAACAGATCAGTCTGTGCGTGGTGACACTGACACGCTGCACGTGATGGCGTGGACTGCAGTGCGTGATTAGTGGCGGTGGTTCGGAGCCGTTTCTATTTTATTTATAACAATATAATACTTGTACATTCATTGATTGATATCTGAGCTCAGTGCTGTTTCCTATGCTTCCCTGGGGAGACAGCACGTCCACAGACTACAGATCTTTTTAAACTTGAAAGGCTTGAATGTGCTTTAGCTTGAAAAGTGTCATGTATAGAGAATGTGTTATTAATATTGTGTTATAGTTTTGTGCCCTCTGTTCCATGTAACTCCAGAACTCAGCCAACAGGTGGCGCCCACATGCAAACAATGAGCCTCTCACACTGACAGCAGCAGAATAAAATAACAAAGTGTACATGTGAAAGTTTATTTGAGTTTTTAGTACCATAACGTTTCAGAAACTTCAGATAAACATGAGAACAAAATGACGGATCTGTGAACCCACATTGTTTTTTTCTCAGGAAATCAAAGCTCAGAGAGCCCGAGCCTGTGCGTGAGAAGAGCCACGACGTGTTCAGCATCTTTCACACTGTTCACACGTGGGAACTGTTCAGGCTGACATCATCAGAACCTACCACAAGTGCTACTGATCCTGTTGCAGCTGCGGTTCAGTTCAATTCTGTATTTGACTATGATACAGCTGTTTACATGTGGAGGAGACCAGATGTTCATTCACATCATGTGACCATTCCCGTGTCCAGCAGCGTTTTCAGCGCTAACATGGGACACGCATGACCAGTGTACATGAGTGGTCACGTGATCTGTGTGGACGCTGATTCAAACGGATTCGCAGCCCAAACACTTGAGAAACGTCGTCATGTGGGAGTAAACATTTCCAACTAATAACACTAATTAAAATGATTTCCTTTAAAGGTTCCGTGTGTAAGATTCAGCTGAAAGGATCTAGTGGCAGAAATCTAATATAAGATAATCCTCGTGATGTTTTCACTGGTGTGTTTCACCTAAATTGTACCAATAGTTGTTTTCTTTACCCCAGAATGAGCCTTTATATTTAATCATTTATATTTAAATACTTTATTTACATCAGGAGCGGCTCCTCTCTACGGAGGCAGCCATGTTTTTTTACAGTCGCCCAAACCGGACAAACTAAATCTTTTGAGTTTCTATGACGACTGAAGCTGCCACAGGTTCTCTTTCATGTTTGGAAGGGGGGGGGGGGGGGGGTGTTCAGCTGCAACATGACACTTCACCACTAGATGTCACTAGATTCTACACACTGAACCTTTAACACCTTGATTTTGCTTTCGTTGTCGTAACAACTTCTAACACATGTATTAACTTATTGTCGCCTCATGTAGCCGATCAGCCGCCTGCACTTTAGTGAGGAGTCATGTTTCTGTTTAACATTCACTCTCCTCTCAGCTCAGATTTCTTCTCCTCTTCCTCCTGAGGAACAAACCAGTCGAGTGAAGCAGCTGACGACACTGACGAGGTCGAGACTGAACCACAACACTGAAGCTGCAGGTCAGGAAAATAAACTATACCAACTCATAATGATCCCATTCGATATGAAAATATAGAAGAAGTGCAACTTTAAGTTTCAAAAGTATTGTTCACTAACACACAGATTTCATGGTAAATCCTGGACAGCTTCAGTAGATACAGACGTGTGTTTACCAGGGGAGCGTAGTTATGGTTTGAATCAGAACATCCAAACGACTCTGACCTGTGATATTTATAAGAAGAGAAAGCTCCCAGAGAATCTAAACACCAACTAATAACATGAGTTCATCTTTGAGTCAGCTCAGAACATGTAAATCAATGATTTCACTTTCTGCTCGAGACCAACAGGTTTCCTCTTCAATCATTTTCAAGCACAACTCTACGAAGAACCCCAGATACTTCGGGTCATCAGTGTAGTGAGGTGTTAACCCATCAATCATTAGAAACAGAACAATGTAAGTAAAGACACATAAATAAAGAGAGGCGGAGCTCCAGGAAGCACAGTCCCAGTTAATCAGCTGAAATTAAACTGAACATAGACACTGATCATGTTTTCATAGCAAAGTGAAACCAGATAAACACTTTGTTAGAATCATCATTCATCTGAACCGTCACATGAGTTTGTGGAGAAAAGGAAACTTCTTCCTTCTGAAGTTACAGCTGGAGACTCACTTGTGAATCCGGTTGAAAAGAAGAGCTGGTTTTCATCTGTGCAGATTTAAAGCAACATTATGAAAGTTCTTTACTTTTGAATCATCAGGTTGATTAAAGTGAGTTTGAGTGACGTGTTGACAGGAGGACGGAGATTATTCCAGATACGGAGCTGAAACACTTGTTGGAGCGGAGATGCTTGTTGTTTTAAAACGTATTAGTGTGGACGAGGCCTGATCTCAGAAGTGGAACTGCTTCTTCACATGACTGCAGATGATGGTGAGTTTTTATAAACACCTCAGAGAAAAACCAAACGTCAGCCATCTTCTGCGGTTTGCAGTTCTAGTTCCACATTTGCGGGATCAAGTATCTTCTAACCCTTGAATCAGCCCCTCTGTTTTGAGTTCTTTATGAAATGTAATGTCACACGAGGCTGTTGTGCTGAATCCTCTCACAGCGTCAGCTCATCACAAACCAAGGCTTTAACCTTGAACATCCCGTGTGTTGACTCGTGAAGTCAGGAATGTCTGTACAGTCTGTCGACCTCAGTCCTGTGTCCCCTCGTTTTCTCACTGTCGACTGTCCGATACCCGAGCAACGACATGGCCCCTTTACACACTTCCTGGACGCGTTTGACCTTGCTGTAAGGCAGCAGGGTTCGCCAAGCCTGGGAGATGTCAGCGGCGTTTCGTGACGTGATTTTAAAGGCATCTTTCTTGGAGCCTTTTCCTTTTCCGTGGGTCACGCTGTAGATCCACTCCTCGAGCTGCCTGGTCATGTCCAGACCTATGAAGTCGTACAAGGCACTTATTTCCTCCAGCGGGTTGCGTGCCACGTCCTCGTATCGCACCATTTTGTAGCGGCCTTTCATAAATGGGGGGGGCTTCAGGGTGGCCCTCTCATTGATGCGCACGTGACATTCATTTATTTCCACTCTCGTTCTATGAATTCACCTCGTGCTCTTTTATTTGAGTGTTTTATTATTTCACATCGTCACATTTGGCTTCAGTAAAGAAAAGCTCCACAGTCTCTGGGCTGCATTGAGGAGGATGAATAAGAACATGACAGTATTGTGTTGATTCTAATGTACTGTGTGTGTACTTGTGTTGTTAAACATGTATTTGTATGTTTTTCTACCATCAACCTGCAGATGAAAACATTAAATCTGACCCATTATATGATGGACTCCACTACACTTGTTAATTAATGTGCATTTTTCATTTTTAACTGCATGAATACGAACATGCAGCAGTTTGTGTGGGTCAAAGTATTCATAGAAATTTCTAGAAGTGGCTTGGAGTGAAGCACTTGGATTGTGTAATAATATCCTTTAGCACAATCTTTGCTAATGTTTTATGTCGTGTTTTAAATTGATATGAAACTTGAAGCTGTTTGGTGAAACCTCAGCAGACTTGACCTCTGACCTCCAGTGTGTCTGTGATGTTCCTGCAGGTTCTCACCAACATGAAGAAGGTGAGAAGCTCACGGCTGCAGGACGCCGGCAACATCGGGGAGGATTGTGAGTGATACACACACACACACACACACACACACACACACACACACACACACACACACACACACACACACACACACCATAATTACAAAGACAAGAATATTATACAACAAATGCATCACACATCCATGAACCGATTGGACGTACAACATAGCAGAAAATCAGGGAACAGAACTGTGAAATGAGCTGTGTCTTAAAATGAAGTGAATGTGTTGGTGTCTGTGAAGCAGCAGCAGCAGGTTGTCGGGTCCGACTCGGGGAACAGGAACAGGAACATGTGGGAACATCCAGGCGGGGGGCGGAGCCTGTAGAGCAGCAGGGGCGGAGCCTGTAGAGCAGCAGGAGGCCGGACATGACGTATAAACTCTGCTGTGGAAAGATCAGTGTTGTTGTTTACAGCTCGTCCACACCGGCGTCGGCCCTCAGCACCAGAAGATCTGGAACCTCCTCGTGTTTCCAAGTGGACGTCTTCGTCTTCTACGTGTGCGGCTCCTCTTCTTCATCCTGAGATACTTGTGTTCTTCCAGTTTCACGTCAGGAACACGTCTGTTGATACATCAAGTAATACATCAAGTAATACATCAAGTAGTACATCAAGTAGTACATCAAGTAGTACATCAAGTAATACATCAAGTAATACATCAAGTAGTACATCAAGTAGTACATCAAGTAGTACATCAAGTAATACATCAAGTAATACATCAAGTAGTACATCAAGTAGTACATCAAGTGATACATCAAGTAATACATCAAGTAGTACATCAAGTAATACATCAAGTAGTACATCAAGTAATACATCAAGTAGTACATCAAGTAATACATCAAGTAATACATCAAGTAGTACATCAAGTAGTACATCAAGTGATACATCAAGTAATACATCAAGTAGTACATCAAGTAATACATCAAGTAGTACATCAAGTAATACATCAAGTAGTACATTAAGTAATACATCAAGTAGTACATCAAGTAGTACATCAAGTAGTACATCAAGTAATACATCAAGTAATACATCAAGTAATACATCAAGTAATACATCAAGTAGTACATCAAGTAATACATCAAGTAGTACATCAAGTAGTACATCAAGTAATACATCAAGTAGTACATCAAGTAGTACATCAAGTAGTACATCAAGTAGTACATCAAGTAATACATCAAGTAATACATCAAGTAGTACATCAAGTAATACATCAAGTAGTACATCAAGTAATACATCAAGTAGTACATCAAGTAATACATCAAGTAGTACATCAAGTAATACATCAAGTAGTACATCAGTATACATCAAGTAGTACATCAA
>VCHM03000356.1:0-17444 GCA_006182925.3 Reinhardtius hippoglossoides
TTTTGCATTTTCCCTTTTGGGCCCCCATCGTCCAAAAACCCGGGGGGTTTTTCCCCTTGATCGGACCAAAAAAAACCGGGCCCTCTAACATGACTTTAAAAAATCAAAAAAGGGAAAGGGTTTTAACCACTCTTAAAGTACAATGGGGGTTCCCGCCCCCCCCCGAACTAAAAAGGGGGGGGAAAACCCCCTGGGAAAGGGGTTTTATGCTGAAACCTTCCCCCCTCCTCTGAGACTTTGGGGGGCAACCAAACCCGGGGAAATTTTGGGGGGTCAGGGTTTTTAAGGGGGGAAAATGGTACTATGAGCTTTTTTGGGTTTGAAAAGCTCCCCCGGGGTTTTTTTTTTCCCGACACGTTGAATTTTATAGCCCAAAAGGCCCACCCGGGTTTTTTCCCTTTTTTTTTCTTAACCCCCCCTGTTTCCTAGCACTCCTGGGTTAATTTTTCAGTTTTCTTGGCCTTTTTTTTTTTTCACTTGGGGTTTTTTTTTTTTTTTTACAAACCTTTTTTTTTATTCCCCCTCCAGAAAATTTCAGCCACTGCAGTCCGCACTCCCCCAAAAATTCCCCGAGCAGAAAAAGGGGGTTTTTTTTGGGGGGGAAGGGGGTGATTGGGTCAGGATTTTGGGGGTCGTCATATTTTTTGGGCCCCTTTTTTAATTTTTTTTTTTTCTTTTTCCCAAAACTTGGTTTTTGGAAATGGGTATAAAAAGACTTAAAAAATTTGTGGTTTTTTTCATAAACAAACTGGTTTTTAACTTCCTGTGGAAATTAATATATATGAACCCCCCCATTTGGTTTAAAAAAAAAAAACTTTTGTTTTCCCCCTTTTTCCCTTTTTCCCTTTTTTGAGCCATGTCTTTTTTCCCTGCCCCGGGGTGCTGTGGGGGTTCTTTATTTTTTTTGGGGAAAAAAACCCCACACCCCAAAATCGCCCCCACTCCCCCTTGCTCTAAAAAAATTTTATTTGATTGGCTAGTACACCCCGTGGGAAAGAGTTCAAAACAAGGGGCAACCCCCCCCCGGGCGGGGGGCGTGAGGCCAATTTTGGAAAATGCAAAAAGGGGGCATTTTCATGGGTGCCACTTGGGTGGCTCCAAAAAGGGGCAAAATTTCCCCCCCGACTCCCATTTTAAAAAAAACCCCATTTGGGGGCAAAATTAAAAAACCCTATTTAAAAGGAAAGGTTCAAAAATGGGGCTTAGTCCTCCCATTTTCTTCCCCTTTCCCTACAATTTGGGGGGGGGTGGGTTTTTTTCCCAAACCCCACTCATTTAAAATTTTAAAAGAGGTTTGATATTTTTAAATTATAAATTGAGGCGGTGGGCCAAACCCCCTTAGCCCCCCCCCTTTTCCCGCCCCTAGCCTTTTGGGCCCGCTCCCGGGTTTTACCGGGCTCAGCCCCAAACCCCGGCTAACAAATAACCCCCTCTCCCCGAACGGGCCCCCCAGTCTTTTGGGGGAACTTCACTCACAAAAAATGGGGGTGAAAAATGGGGTTTTATGTTAGGCCCCTTTTTCTCCGGGAGAAGCAAAACCCGTTTTCGCCCCATTTTTTTTTCTTTTTGGAAAAAAATTTTTTTGATGTATGTATTTATTTAAATGAGGCCGGGAAAAGGGTTTTTTCCCCCTGTCCCCGGTTTTTTAGTTTTCTCCCTAAAACCCGGCAAGATTTCCAGCAAATGAGGGGGAAAGCAAGGGGGCCCCAAAGGGGGTTTTTTTGAACCGCAAAAAAAAAACGGGGCTGGTGTTTGGGAGATAAATCACCACGTTTTTGAATTTTCTAAGTATGTAAAGTTGTTTCCCCTCCGCCAACCCCCTTTTTTACTTGAAATCCGTTACACAGTTTTTTATTCGCAAAAACAATTTTAAATGTATTTAACCGAAAACCCTGATTTTAAAAATCCACTGTAATTTTAAGAGCGCTGGTTTTTAAAATAGCTTAAATCTCCAAAACCCTTTTTTTCAGATTTGGGGGGTTGATTTGGGTTTAAGTTTTAAAGGGGGGGGAAACAAAACCCCTTTGGGGAATTTTATTTTTTTTAAAATCGTTAAAACTTGGGGAGACTTTTTCTGTTTTTTTGGGTTTTTTAAAAAAAAATTTGGAAAAGCAAAAAAAATTTTAAATTTTTTTTTTTCACATAAAAAAATTATAAAAAGTTTTAAATTTTTCTAGAATAACACACATGAGAACCTGGGCTAGGGGCCCCACCCCAATTTTTTCCCAACCCAAAAAGATTTGACTGATAAATTTTTAAATAATAAAATTTTTTTTTTTTCCCCTGTAAATTCCCGTTTAAAGGGGGTTTAAACCGGGGACATGTAGAAAATTTTTTCCCAAACTTTGTTTTTGTTTTTGAATGTTCCTCCAGGGGGGCCCCCCACAGCAAAGAGGGCAAACTGGAATCCAAAAACCCCCCCGAACCAAATGATTTTTTTTACTTTCAAAAGACTCCAGGTCAGACCTGTTTTTTTATAATTTTTCAAACAATCAAAAAACAAATATTTTTCCCTAAACATAAGCATTAAAAATTTAATGCAAAAATATTTTTAAAAATTTTGGGAAAAACTCCTACTGGGACAATCATTGCTTGGTAGTCACTGTTTAAAACCCAAAAACCAAAATTTCCCAAAACTAGTTTAATTTCCACCCAAAAAAGGGCCCCCAAAAAAATTTTCATAAGTAAACCCCTTTTCCCCTAAAAATAAAACCTCTTTTTTAGTTTCCTGTATTTTTTAGGGAGGCGGCCTGAAGGGCACCCTTGCTGACCGTGTTCTGTTTCTTATGGGGGAAAAAAAAAAAAAAAAGGTAAACCCAAAAAAAAAAAATAAAAGATAAAAAAATTTTTCCCAAAAGTTTTTTTTAAACCAAACCCCCTAATGAATAGAAATTAAAAACCCCCTTTTTTACCCCTGACACTTAGCAATGAAATGCCCCAACCCTAAAAAAGTTGCAGGCCATCTTTTTGTTAAGGGAGGGAAAATGAAGTGTTGTTCAGAGAAGCTGGGGCGGTCGTCCTCATGGACCAGCCCTGAACGCCGATTTACCATTTTTTGTGCCCCCACTGGGGCGCTTTAGGGGGTCAGGGGCTTTCAGGCTTCCCCTAAAGAAAAAAAAAAAACTCACAAAAAGGGGGGTTTTTTAAATTTTTGTTCCCCCCAAAAAAATGGGGGTTTTTTACGTTCATTCTGTTTTTTCAGCCTTGGGAAAACCCCAAACCCCCAAACCCTTTAGACGAAAAAGTTACTGGGGGGGTGGGTTTGTGCCCTATGGTTAAATGCACAAAATTTTAATCCCTTTTTGGGTAAAAAAATCGGGAAAAGAAAATTTTTAAATTTTTAAAGAAAAAAAAAACATTGTACAAATAGTAAAATTTTCTTTTTCTTAAACCCCCACTGTTTAAAATTAAGGTTTAATTTTAAACCCCACAGAGTGTTTTAAAAAACAGTCCACTAGTCCCCCTTCCAATTTTTTGAAATGAAAACATAATTTTATAATAAATATGAGAAAAATTTGAGTGGAAATTATAAACTTATCAAACTTCTAATTTACTGTAATTCCCTAACGGCTAAATTTTAAAAAGGGGGGAAAAGAAAGGGGGTTATACCAAACCTGTTTTCGAA
Organism: Reinhardtius hippoglossoides; assembly: GCA_006182925.3. NCBI lineage: Eukaryota > Metazoa > Chordata > Actinopteri > Pleuronectiformes > Pleuronectidae > Reinhardtius > Reinhardtius hippoglossoides. Next base: position 3,626 of record VCHM03000356.1, read on the forward strand.
CATTTTTGAAAAATTATTACTATCCATCAACTTAAAACAGTGCGTAAATTTTATATTAAAATTATTAACTTTTTTAAAATTTAAATCAACCCCCAAAAAAACCCGACTGTAGTATGTATTTTTAAAATTTTTTTTTAAACTGTTCCCTTAAAACCCTTTTAAAAAAAAACGGTACTTTTTTTTTAAAAAAATTTCATTTAAAAAAAAAACCCCTTTTAGGAAAGTAAGCATATGTTTTGGAAAAATAGAAAAGAAATAAAGGGGTTTTTTTGGGTTTTGTTTTTTTCCCCGGTTTTTTTTCCTCTGGTGGTTTTGTTTGGAAAATCGCGACCATCCTGGAAACAACATCACCCAAAACCTACCGGTTTAGGAGCGCCGGGGTAGCATGTCCAGCTCCTTTGCCTGAGTAAAAAAAGGTAAATTTTAGCTCCCCCGGGGGTGGCCAGCTTCATCTTCACGCGCGCCCCCCTCCCCCTTTTTCCCCATTTTTTGGGTTTTTGCCAGGGGGAAATAGGAAAAGGGTTTAGCACCGGGAGCTAATTTTTCTCCCAAATAAACAAACCAACCGATTTTCTAATGGTAAAAAAGCATTAGAGACCCCATTTTGCAACAACCTGCTCCCCTGGAGTGGGGAATGCTGCATTTGGGGCCCAAGAAAAAAGGGAATTAAGAGCCGGAATAGCTTTTTAATTGGTGGTTCCCTTGGAAAATTGTTTAAAAACCTTCCCCCCTGCTGGATTTTGACAACAATTGGGGGGTGTGTGTTTTAGACAAAATCCCAAAGTTGGTTATTCGGCAATTAATAGGTTTTTTTTTAAAAAGGGGTTTTATTTCAGCTGTTTTTAAAAGGGCCTGGTACTCCTGATGACAGATTTATTTTGTTTGTAACAAACTATCAATTAGGGGGAGAATTTCTTTAAGTAATTTTGTAGGGAAGGGATCTAAGATCAAGTTTTTGGTTTTAGAACCTGAGATTAGTTTTTGGGCACTGATCGAGGGGAAAACAGAGAGAAATTTTTTAAAAAATCGGTAGGATTTCAGCCTTTTTTGAGTTTTTTTTCTTTGGGAGGGTTTATCCAAAATTTAGGGGAGGAGATGGTTGATTTTTATTTCTAATAGTTAAATTTTTTCTTAAAAAAAGGTCATAAAGATATTGCTTTAAGGGATGGAGGGATATGGGTTGGGGAGGTGTGACCTGTCAGCTCCAGAGCGAAAAGAAACCTGGGGTGTTTTTTCCCCCTTTTTTTTTTTTTTTGAGTAAGGCAGCTTTGCTCTGTGGAGCTTCTTATAAACTTCAAAAACTCTCTTTCCCGTCAGGATATTCAACACGGTGGGCTGGAGCGCCACTTGCTTTTAGTTTTCTTTATACTTGTTGTAAGTCGCCTATAATGGATTGTAGAAGTGTGTGTGAATGGGGGGAAAGGCAATAAACTTATGTAAAGACCGAAAACACCTAACCCCCCTTTTCCATTTAAAACTTTAAAAAACCAAAAAAACTTTTTTAAATAGAGCCTTTACTCTCATTCGAATGGAGTTGGTTTTTTTAAAGTAAATGTAGTTTGTGTAAAAACATATTATCGTTCTAAAATCCTCAAAAAAATATATTTCCAGCATTTTTGGCAGGTGTTTTCCGTTAAACCCCCCGAACACAGTATGAATTGTTCTTTCGGCTGTTGGTTTTTTTCACGGGTGGAAGAGTATCAAAATCAGAGGGTTATGTGGAGATTTTTTTTTTAAATTATCAAATGTCACGGAGAGATGAGTATTTCAATGCTTTTGACAACAGATCTTGACTGTGCCCTAATGAATTATTTTCCTTTTTTCCCTAACCTAGTGGGAGCAGGAAAATTTTTTCTACATGGCTTTCCAAATCGATTTTTTCCCTTTCATTTGGTTTTTTTTTCTGAAATTGTCACGGTTTGTTCCCCCCCATTTTTTTTTTTTAGTGTTTTTTTTTTTTTTTTTTTTTTTTTTTCCCCCTCTTTTTTAAGTTTTCTGTTTTATTTTTCTTTTTCTTGGTTTTCCTTTGTTTTGGGTTTATTTTTAGTTTTTTCCGGGGCTTTTTTGCCCCACTCCCTTGTTCTGTTTTTCCCGTTTTTTTTTTTTTAGTCTCGTTCCTGTGTTTTTTTTTCACTTTTTTGTCTGTATTGTTGCACCAGTCCTCATGGGGTTCCACCTGTGTCCCCCTTGTTCCCCCCTTTCCGTGGTGTATATAAATCTCTGTGCTTTCCCTTGGGGCTTGTCGGTTCGTTGTCATAAAAGTTTGTCAGATCCCCGTGCTTTTTTGTTGTCTCGTCTTCTGAGCCCCCTTCCCTGCATCTCCTTTTAACCTCCAGTTTTTCCCCCCTTTTTGCTTTTAAGGTTTTTTTTTTTTTGTTAAAGCTTTTTTCCTTTAAAAAACACTTCTGGGGCCAACGCTTATAAAACCGACAAAAAAAAGGTTCAAGAAAGCAACTCCGTCTTTGATACTTCAGGACATGCTTTTCCCAAACCAGGTGCAGATTTTGGTGTTTGTAATTTTCAAAAACAGTTTTTTGGGGGAAAAAAAGGTATATATATATATATATATATATATATATAGCTGAAGGTGTCTCCTCCTTAATCAATCAGTCAATTAATTAATAAAATTGTATTTGTATAGCCCATATTCACAAAACACAGTTTGTCTGATAGGGCTTAACAAGGTTCCCTTAACCCTCATTGAGTCCATTCTCAAGGTGTGTGTTGGTCGTATTGGACCAGAATTAGCTTTCAATATTTGTACTTTCAAACGGATTCAAGGTGAGCATTTGTCTGCAATGTGAAAACAGCACTCTAGTGTCACTGTCTATACATATATTGTCCAAGGAAAGTAATAAGACACATTTCTTAGATGAGGAGACGGTGTCGGCACCTTATTTCCACAACAACTGTTGTGTAATTACGAAACAGCCTAAATCTGCACCTGGATTTGGAGCATGTTCCTGAAGTATCAAAGACGGAGTTGCTTCTCTTGAAGCACTATTTCTGTCAGGTTTTATGAAGCAGTTGGACCCAGAAGTGTCCTTTTAATGTAGAAAAAAAGTCTTTAACAGAAAAAACAACTAAAAGCACAAAGGGGGAAAACACTGGAGGCTTACACAGGAGATGCAGAGGACGGGAGCTCAGAAGACGAGACATACAAAAAGCACAGGGGATCATGACAAACATTATGACAACGAACCGACAAGCACAAGGGAAAGCACAGAGACTTATATACACACACAGGGAAGGCAGGGACAATTGGACACAGGTGGAACACATGAGGACTGGTGCAGACAATCACAGACAGGAAGTGAAGAAAGAAAACACACGGAACAGAGACTACAAAATAAAACAGGAAACAGAACACAGGGAGTGGGCAAACCAGAGACACAGGAAACAACTCAAATACAACCATAAACACAAGGATAACCAAGAACACGAAGTAATAATAAAACAGAAAACTTAATAAAGAGGCGGAAAAAACACTGAAAAAAACAAACTAGGACGACAAACCGTGACAATTTCAGACAAAAACCAAATGAAACTGGGAGAAATCGATTTGGAGAAAGCCATGTAGAACAATTCCTGCTCCCACTAGGTTATGGAAAAGGAAAATAATTCATTGAGGGCACAGTCAAGATCTGTTGTCAAAAGCATGTGAAATACAATCATCTCTCCAGTGACATTTGAGTAATTTAAACAAAAATCTCCACATAACAGCCTCTGATTTTGAATACTCTTTCCACCTCGATGTAAAAGCCAACAGCCGAACAGAACAAGTTCATACTGTGTTCAGGTCAACAGGAAAACATCCTGCAAAATGCTGGAATATATTTATTTGAGGATGTAGAAGCGATAATATGTTTTTACACAAACTACATTTACTTTGAAAATACTCAACTCCATTCGAATGAGAGTAAAGGCTCTATTTAAACAAAGTGTTTGGTAAAGCAGTAAATGGTAAATGGGTTAGTGTGCTTTTCTGGTCTTACAGTACAGTTTATGCCATTCACCCATTCACACACACATTCATACAATCCATCTATAGGCAGCACTTACAACAAGTATCAAGAAAACTAGAAAGCAAGTGGCGCTCCAGCCACCGTGTTGAATATCTCCTAGACTGGAAGAGTAGTGTTGAAGTTTATAAGAAGGCTCCACAGAGCAAGAGCTGCCTACTACTCAAAACTAAGAGAAGAGAAAACATCCCCAGGTTTCTCTTCAGCTCTGGAGCTGACAGAGTCACACCTCCACCGAACCCAGTATCCCTCCATCCCTGAAGAGCAATATCTTTATGACCTTCTTTAATGATAAAATTCTAACTATTAGAAATCAAATCAACCATCTCCTGCCCTCAATTGGCACTAATACCCTACCAAGAAACGAAATCTCAGAAACGGCTGAGAATCCTACCGATTATTTAGACAGCTTCTCTCTGATCACCCTCGATCAGCTGACCAAACTAATCTCAGGTTCTAAACCAACAACTTGTATCTTAGATCCCATTCCTACAAAATTACTTAAAGAAATTCTGCCCCTAATTGATAGTTTGTTACTAAACACAATAAATCTGTCATCAGGACGTACCACGGTCCTTTAAACTAGCTGTAATCAAACCCCTTCTTAAAAAACCTATTAATTGCCGAATAACCCACATTGGACTTTTGTCTGAAAACACACACCCACCAATTTGTTGTCAAAATCCAGCAGTGAGGGAAAGGATTCAAACAATTTTCCAAGGGAACCACCAAGCTAACAGAAGCTATTCCTGGCTCTTAATTTCCCTTCTGTCTTGACACACTGCAGCTATTCCTCACTCCAGCGGGAGCAGGTTGTTGCAGATGGTGTCTCTGAATGCTTTGAGCCATTAGCAACATCGGTGTGTTTGTTCAGTCTTGGAGAAAAATGTAGCTGATGTGAAAATCCCTTTAATATCAAAAGTAATTAACAGATTCAGAGATGTAGCCAAACATCAGAATGTTGAAAAAATGTGGGGGTTAGCCTAACCCTTAATTGACCATTAATGTTGGCCCATATTGACATTTTTCATTATGCATTTCATTTTATATTTTAAAATAATGTTTATTTTCTCAATTCAAGTTGTATTTATTTGGATGCATTTGTGTTTCATTTTTGTTTATAGCAATTTATAATAAAGCTTGTGGTTAAACTGCAAAATATCAAACCAGTTACATTTCTTTGTAATAAGGGTTTTATAAACACATCTGCCATTATGATCACGATCAGCCAACACGATACAGGATCCACAATCACGATCTCTGATACGCGATCCACAGATCATAATCCACGATGTGGCTGCAGACGCGGCCCTGGATCTGTGGACGATAAGGCAAAGGGACTCCGGGAAGAAGTGAAGTCAGTAACATGTATTGATGAGATATTAATATCTTAGATGTGATAAGGATGGAGAAGAGGAAGGAGAAGCTGGAAAGAGAAGCTCCGTGTGTCATGTGTCCCCCGACCTTCTAGACCTATAGCAGCATAACTAAGATCAGGACCATAGACTGTATATATAATGGACGTAGCGTCCGTGACGTCACCCGTTGGTTTCTGCAGAGTGAGAATGAGGCTAGTAGTAGGCGTTCACCCGGCGCCATCTTGCCGGTGCTGACTCCTCCTAGTTCCTGGCTAACCAATAAATGAGCAAAGAGGAGGAGCGCGAGTGAAGACTGACAGCTGAGCCACGCCCGTAGAGCTCAATGTTACCTGGTTAGCTCAGGCTAAGGAGCTAGGCTACATGCTACCCGCGGCTGCTAACCGGCTAGCGCTGCGGTGATGTTGCTTCAGGATGGTCGCGATCTTTACAACGAACTCACAGAGGTAAGTAACCTTGAAACTACACAACAACAAAACCTATATGCTTTATCTATTATCATAATCATATGCTTACATGCCTCAAGTGGTTTTTAATATGTAATTGTTATAAAAGTGACCGTTTATTTAACGTGTAATGAACAGATTGAAGCAAATTAACTACACTACTACAGTCGTGTGTTTGGTTGTGACTTGATTTAAATTTTAATAAGTTAATAAGTTAATATCAATACGCTACATGTGTAAGTTGCATGTGATAGTAACTATATGTTTCACAAATGTTCTGATACAGGCTGGTATAACCACCATTACTATTGCCACCTTGTTTATTTAGCCTGTTATGGAATTTACAGGGAATTAGACAGTTTAGATAAGATTATAATCTCCACTCAAACTTTTCTCATATTTATTATATAATTATGTTTTCACACAGAGAAGTGGAGAGACTTGATGTGGACTGTTGTCAACAGCTCTGTGGGAGATTATCACCTTGAATATTACAGATGAGGTAGAAAGACATTTTATCTATTTGTACAATGTTTTATTTCTTTCAGTACATTAAATTTCATTTAGCCGATGCTTTTATCCAAAGTGACTTACAATATGTGCATTTAACCATGAGGGTACAAACCCAGAGCCCAGTACATCGGTTCTGTCTGAAGTCTGTGGTGCTTCCACCTGCTGAACACAGAATGAACTGTAAGAACCAGTCTTTGCTGGAACAACATAAAACATCCTTTTATAGTGAGTTTCTTCTTCTCATCAGATGAAGCACTGCAGCACCTGATGTCCTCAGCGTCCACTGTGGCAGCAGCAACATGGTGGAGATCGGCAGCTTCAGGCTGGTCAACATGAGGACGACCTGCACCAGCTTCATCTGCACAACACTTCATGTTTTCCTCCCTTAACTAAAGATGGCCTGCAACTGTTTAGAGTTGGCAGTCATTGATAAGTGTCATGGATAATAGAGTTAATTTCTATATTCATTATGGTTGGTTTAAAAAATGAACACTTATCAGAACAATGTTTATCTTTTACTTTCTGATTTGATACACTTTTTTTTTCTTCTTTGCCATAAGAGACCGAACACGATCAGCACAGCTGTGTCCTTCAGGCTCGTCCGTCCCTAATAAAATGACAGGAAACATAAAAGTATGGCATTATTGTAGAGGAAGTGTTACTTATGAACAAAGTTTGTGTCCTTATTTTCTGTGGATATTCAACTATGTATTTGAATATGGTTTTGGATTAAACAGTGCACTACCAAGACAATGAATGTACAGTATGGAGTTCTTCCACATTAATAGTATTGCATTTATAATTTAATACATTATGTGCAATACTTTGCTTTGATTGTTTGTAAGTTATGAAAACAGGTCTGTACCTGGAGTCAGTGTTGAAGTGATGACTCAGTGTTCAGGCTGGTTGGATTCCAGTTGTGTCTCATGCTGTCGGAGTCCCCTGGAGGAACATTCAACACAAATACACAATATGTAAAGTCATACATGTGCCAGGTTAACTCCTTAACAGACTTTTACATGGTAAAAATAAAAGTTTATTACTTCAAAGTTCATCAGATCATAATCATTTCAGCTTAGGAAATAGGTGGTGGACATCAGCCTCAGGTTCTCTATGTGACTGTCTATTCTAGTAAAGTTACACTTCCTATAATTTATTTATGTGACAAAAAAATACATTATTCTGCATGTCCACTTATTTAACACAATAATTCAGTAAAGTCTGCCTAAGATTAACGATGTAAAACTGAATGTAGCCGACAGGTTTTGTTTTTCACTAACACGTTACAACACATCAACACCAACACTCTGAATAAAGAGCTTTAGGAGACGTAATGCTACTTTAAACAGCTGCTCTTAAAATACAGATGTGACTTTAAATACTCACGTTCAGTTGATCACAGTAAATCTGTTTCTGCAGAATAATAATCTGTGTAACGGAGTCAAGTCAAATAGGTTGGCGAGTGAAACAACTTTACATAACATTAGATATCTAACGTGGTGGAGCTTATTCTCCAAACACACAGTCTCCTGTCTCGGTTCATGTCGGTTCAATAACTCCCGTGCGGTCCCGTTAGCATCGCCATCACTGCTGGTATCTTGCCTGCAGGCTAGCGGAGCTAAGCTAACAAGCCAGGTACAGAGACACCGATACCTGCTCATCACTACTAACATACATACATCAAATAAACTTTACTTACCACAGAAACTGGAGCGCAGACGTGTTTAGCTTCTCCGTCAGGAGAACAAGCCTAACATCAAACCGTATTATTCATCCGATGTGTGAGTGAAGCCTCTCCACAGACTCGGGTCCTGTTCGGTGAGATGGTTAGCCTGTTAGCCTGTTAGCCTGTTAGCTCAGGTGAAGCCGAGCAGCCAACAGGCTAGGAGCTGGAGTCGCGAGCTAACGGTGACGTCACCTGTCCATCAAGTGATAATTATTCATAATATCAAACCTCTATATAATTTAAATGAGTGAGTTAGAAATAAAATTCACCCCCCTCAGAGTTGTCATGAAGGAAGAACTAAGTGATTGAGACTAAGACCATTTTTTGAACCATCCTGTAAATAGGTTTAATTCTGCTCCAAAGTCGGGCTTTTTAACATGGGAGTCAATGGGAATTTGCTCCTTCTTGGAGCCAGCCTCAAGTGGCCACCCAGTGAACTGCACCTTTTTGCACTTCCGTATTGGCCTCATCGCTCAGACCGGGGAGTTGCCCCTTGATTGTAACTCATCCCACGTGATGCTACTCAGCCAATCAAATCATCTATTCAGAGCAATGGTGCGAGTGGAGCGAGTGTGTGTGTGTGTCAAAATAAATAAAAGAACACACATGCAGCCAGGGTCAGGGAAACAGACATGGCTCTAAAATGAGGAAAATAGAGAAAACAGAGCTTTTAATCCAGAATGGACGGACTCATATATATTCATACTTACCACAGGAAGTTCAAAACCAGTTTGCCTTATGAGACAAACCACAAATCTTTAGTCGCATTCATACCCACTCAAATCCAAGTCTAGGGCAAAGAAAATAAATAATCTAAGAGCCAAATATGATCGATCCACCAGAATCCTGACACAATCATTCACTGCCCAACATAAAAAACCTTTTACTGACTCAGGAATTGTGTGAGTGCATGACTGCAGTGGCTGAAACTTACTGGAGGGGAAATAAAAACAAGAGTTATGTGAAAAAAATCCCCAAGTGAAAATCAAAAGGCACAAGAAAAACTGAAACATTAACCCAGGATGTGCTAGAACAGCTGGATGAAGTAATTCACAAGGAACCATGTGTAGGCTTAGCTATAGATGAGTCAACTGTGTCCTGACAAGAACCAGGGGCAGCATCAAACCTTAAAGAGCTCATAGTACCATATTACTCCTTGAACCCTGAGCTCCCAGAATTCAGGCTGTTGTCCCTAAAGTCTCTAGAGGAGGAGCCAGAGCTTTCAGCATCAAGCTCCTCTCCTATGGAATCATCTCCCACTTTCAGTTCGGGAGGCAGACTCCATCTGTACGTTTAAGAGTAGGCTTACAACCTTCCTTTTTGATAAAGCTCATAGTTAGAGCCGGTCCAGGTTTGTCTTGGTCCTGATCAAGGGGCAACTCCCCGGTCTGAGCGATGAGGCCAATACGGAAGTGCAAAAAGGTGCAGTTCACTGGGTGGCCACTTGAGGCTGGCTCCAAGAAGGAGCAAATTCCCATTGACTCCCATGTTAAAAAGCCCGACTTTGGAGCAGAATTAAACCTATTTACAGGATGGTTCAAAAAATGGTTTTAGTCTCAATCACTTAGTTCTTCCTTCATGACAACTCTGAGGGGAGTGAATTTTATTTCTAACTCACTCATTTAAATTATATAGAGGTTTGATATTATGAATAATTATCACTTGATGGACAGGTGACGTCACCGTTAGCTCGCGACTCCAGCTCCTAGCCTGTTGGCTGCTCGGCTTCACCTGAGCTAACAGGCTAACAGGCTAACCCCCTCCCCGAACAGGACCCGGGTCTGTTCGGTGAGGTTTCACTCGCATATCGGATGAATAATACGGTTTGATGTTCGGCTTGTTCTCCTGACGGAGAAGCTAAAGACGTCTGCGCTCCAGTTTCTGTGGTAAGTAAAGTTTATTTGATGTATGTATGTTAGTAGTGATGAGCAGGTATCGGTGTCTCTGTACCTGGCTTGTTAGCTTAGCTCCGCTAGCCTGCAGGCTAGATACCAGCAGTGATGGCGATGCTAACGGGACCGTACGGGAGTTATTGACCCGACATGAACCGAGACAGGAGACTGTGTGTGTTTAGAGAATAAGCTCCACCACGTTAGATATCTAATGTTATGTAAAGTTGTTTCACTCGCCAACCTATTTGACTTGACTCCGTTACACAGATTATTATTCTGCAGAAACAGATTACTGTGATCAACTGAAACGTGAGTATTTAAAGTCACATCTGTATTTTAAGAGCAGCTGTTTAAAGTAGCATTACGTCTCCTAAAGCTCTTTATTCAGAGTATTGGTGTTGATGTGTTGTAACGTGTTAGTGAAAACTAAACCTGTCGGCTACGTTCAGTTTTTACATCGTTAATCTTAGGCAGACTTTACTGAATTATTGTGTTAAATAAGTGGACATGCAGAATAATGTATTTTTTTGTCACATAAATAAATTATAGGAAGTGTAACTTTACTAGAATAGACAGTCACATAGAGAACCTGAGGCTGATGTCCACCACCTATTTCCTAAGCTGAAATGATTATGATCTGATGAACTTTGAAGTAATAAACTTTTATTTTTACCATGTAAAAGTCTGTTAAGGAGTTAACCTGGCACATGTATGACTTTACATATCTGTGTATTTGTGTTGAATGTTCCTCCAGGGAGACACCTGACTAGCAATGAGACACAACTGGAATCCAACCAGCCTGAACACTGAGTCATCACTTCAACACTGACTCCAGGTACAGACCTGTTTTCATAACTTACAAACAATCAAAGCAAAGTATTGCACATAATACATAATGCATTAAATTATAAATGCAATACTATTAATGTGGAAGAACTCCATACTGTACATTCATTGTCTTGGTAGTGCACTGTTTAATCCAAAACCATATTCAAATACATAGTTGAATATCCACAGAAAACAAGGATACAAACTTTGTTCATAAGAACACTTCCTCTACAATGCCATACTTTTATGTTTCCTGTCATTTTATTAGGGACGGACAAGCCTGAAGGACACAGCTGTGCTGACCGTGTTCTGTCTCTTATGGCAAAGAAGAAAAATAAAGTGTATCAAATCAGAAAGTAAAAGATAAACATTGTTCTGATAAGTGTTCATTTTTTAAACCAACCATAATGAATATAGAAAGTAACTCTATTATCCATGACACTTATCAATGACTGCCAACTCTAAACAGTTGCAGGCCATCTTTAGTTAAGGGAGGAAAACATGAAGTGTTGTGCAGATGAAGCTGGTGCAGGTCGTCCTCATGTTGACCAGCCTGAAGCTGCCGATCTCCACCATGTTGCTGCTGCCACAGTGGACGCTGAGGACATCAGGTGCTGCAGTGCTTCATCTAATGAGAAGAAGAAACTCACTATAAAAGGATGTTTTATGTTGTTCCAGCAAAGACTGGTTCTTACAGTTCATTCTGTGTTCAGCAGGTGGAAGCACCACAGATTTCAGACAGAACCGATGTACTGGGCTCTGGGTTTGTACCCTCATGGTTAAATGCACATATTGTAAGTCACTTTGGATAAAAGCATCAGCTAAATGTAATGTACTGAAAGAAATAAAACATTGTACAAATAGATAAAATGGGCTTTTCTACCTCATCTGTAATATCAAGGTGATAATCTCCCACAGAGCTGTTGATAACAGTCCACATCAAGTCTCTCCACTTCTCTGTGTGAAAACATAATTATATAATAAATATGAGAAAAGTTTGAGTGGAGATTATAATCTTATCTAAAACTGTCTAATTCACTGTAAATTCCATAACAGGCTAAATAAACAAGGTGGCAATAGTAATGGTGGTTATACCAGCCTGTATCAGAACATTTGTGAAACATAGTTACTAAACACATGCAACTTACACATGTAGCGTATTGATATTAACTTATTAACTTTTAAAATTAAATCAAGTCACAACCAAACACACGACTGTAGTAGTGTAGTTAATTTGCTTCAATCTGTTCATTACACGTTAAATAAACGGTCACTTTTATAACAATTACATATTAAAAACCACTTGAGGCATGTAAGCATATGATTATGATAATAGATAAAGATATAGGTTTTGTTGTGTTGTGTAGTTTCAAGGTTACTTACCCTCTGGTGAGTTCGTTGTAAAGATCGCGACCATCCTGAAGCAACACGCACCCGCAGCGCTAGCCGGTTAGCAGCCGCGGGTAGCATGTAGCCTAGCTCCTTAGCCTGAGCTAACCAGGTAACATTGAGCTCTACGGGCTGGCTCAGCTGTCAGTCTTCACTCGCGCTCCTCCTCTTTGCTCATTTATTGGTTAGCCAGGAACTAGGAGGAGTCAGCACCGGCAAGATGGCGCCGGGGGAACGCCTACTACTAGCCTCATTCTCACTCTGCAGAAACCAACGGGTTGAACGTCACGGACGCTACGTCCATTATATATACAGTCTATGGCAGGAACATACCCCCCGCTTTCGCAGTGTGTGGGGCTGGAGAAGGGGGCGTGCCGTTATCTAATTAGCGTATGAATCACAGCGAATCACTTGTTAGAACTTATCTCACTTCACCATTGGATGAAACCACAGACCTTTGAAACGAAAAGTCACTTGTGATTGGCTGGTAGATCTGTTTGCTGTTGGTCAGCCTGGGTCATATAATACACATTGTGGGTAAACCCCTCCCACACAATATTAATATTAATTAATATATAGTTATTATTACTAAAATTTTATATATAAATATATATATTATTAATTAATATATATTATTAATTATTAGTAAGCCTTTACCAAAAGCACTGCAGTTACTGAAGACTATACATTCATTCATGTGATGCTTGATGTTTATATATTGAACATATTGTAGAGGGAAAAAAACATTAACAAGGTATATGTTGAGTCAAAGCTTTATTTACATACAGCACAAATATGTACAAACACAACTGGCCTCGCCAGTTGAAAACTAATCAGGTGAAGCTTGACATGTCTCTTTTGCCGCCTCTGGGTCATAAGTTGTTTGTGGGACTCTGTCCGAGTCTGCTCCGTGTGTAGACGTCTGTGGTGTGTAGCTGTGAGATTCAGTGTAGCTTCCAGTCTTATTTGAAGTGTGGCACACAGGTCGGTGAGCTCCTGGCTGTGGAAGGATGGATCCATGTCATCTGTCCCGCTTCAATCAGCTGTAAACACAATCAGTACAATTAGCACAGTTCAATGACAACATACACCTCCACATGTAACTGAAAAATGATCTAATGAATCTAATCTTACCCTCTTTTTTCTCTGTCGACTCCTGAACTTCTCAATGCTGCTGCAAGAGCTGCAAGGTCCGGTTGGATGTACGGGAAGTTCCTGCATACTGGCTCTTAGTACGTCTTAGTACGTCATACTACAGGCAGCTGGAAAACAACATGAGTAACATGAGTATATTATTAATAAAAGGAAATAGCCTCGCTACATCACCGTTGGAAGATCCACAGTAAACAACACAATTACTTTTTCATACAATGGCGTCATTTTCCCACACTGCAAATCCGGACTTGCAGCAAGAAGTCTCGGCCAAAAGTGCAGTGACTGCCTCGTTTGTGTTGTGTGGTGTGTGTGGGGGGGGGGGGGGGGGGGGGGCCTCAGGCCTTGTGAAACACAATGTGAATAATCCGATAAAAATTTAAAACCCGGAGAATGTATTTTATACAGCACAGCGCGTCCCCTTCTTTTCATCTTTCCTCCCCTCCGGTTCCCTGCGCCGGCCATTTGCCTCAGA
>VCHM03000357.1:0-17420 GCA_006182925.3 Reinhardtius hippoglossoides
CATGAAATTCACAAATTACATTTTCCATTGCACCCAACGGTACTATCAGCAATCCTCTCACACTTTGACTGTGTATAAAGATGGAAGCTATACAAAGAGGAGGAAACATCATGATTGACAACTGAGACTGACTCAGGATTTGGTCGAGTGTGTATCTGTGGGACCTGGAAAACACAGACTAACTCCAAATCACACTGAAAGAGCAAGATGGCGGTGGCTGTATCCAGAATATCATGTCATCCATCTTTATATACAGTCTAAGCTTTGCACAAGCAGTTTCTCACAGATAACTAAAATAGGTATCACTCCTGCTCAGCTAAAATTTTAATTAAGCTGAGTTTAATTCAGATTAAACTCATCATTTGTTGATTGCACCGCCAGGTTTTATGTGACCCTTTTTTCTCTTTTAATTCAAACTAGAGAAAACTAGCAGTGAGACAGATGAGACACACACTAATCTGGCCGCTCTCTCTGACCGAGGAACTTTGTCAAAATCATCATGAAATAATGAGAAGATTCACCAAAACTGTGTTGGTGCCCCATCTCAAGGAAAGGCCCATTTGGTTGACTGTGCATCAGCAAGATAAAGTCAGTTGGTAACTACTGGTGTGGTTCCACATCGGCTGGTCTTAAAAATGTTGCTGCTGCACATTTCAATACTGTCTGTCACTTAACACAGATGATACAGATCTTGCTACTTCCGCTAATGTGGATGTCTACTCCTCAGGCACTGGGCACGACTCCTGAACTGGAACTCCCAGAGTTTCAACGTGTGTCACAGAGACAGAGGAGGTCCTGTGTCCTGCTGAAGCCTCAAGGTCCTGCAGTGGAGAAATATATAACGTTAAAGTGTTTAAACGACCAGGAAGTATGTGTGAGATACATTAAGTCATTTACATTTTACTGAGTAAATAAAATGATTGATTTTTAGCAATGAAGCATCTTACAGGTTTGCTTTCCTACATGTATGACACTGTCTGACATAACTTACATTATTATAGTATCGTATTATGTATTATAGATTATTTGCTTCAACCACAGGTCCATAAATGGTGATAGAATTCTAAAAACTAAATGATAACTTCAATTTACTCACAGGCACTGGAATAAAAAATATTTGTTACTTGTTACAACTATACTGATGAGGAAAAAGGAAAGGAAAAACATCTCTGGTTACAGAGCCCATAGTTTACACAGTGTTCACAGTTTACTAACAGAACAACACAAGCTACAACAGCTATCACCAAACCAACAAGTAAAACCACTGGACAAAAATCATGATCTAGTAAATAAATACTCATTTACCAATGTATGAAGCATGTAAATATTCTCCATCCATTTAGTGAATGTGTGATGCTGAAGCATTAAAAACAACAAATATGGTGTTTAATCACAGTTAAGAAACACTATCATATGTCTCAAGTGTGATATTTAGAGGGTTGTTTTTGGAAGAACTCCCCTTGACATCAGTATGTGAAGGCGGATTTCCTGCCGGCTGAGATCTGGGTGCTGCATCGTCTCCACTGTGTTGATCCTGGGAACGATTCTCACTCACTCTCATTGGTTTGGCCTTGGGCGTGGTTTTGGTTTTTGCTTGGGCTGTGTGAGCAGCAACACTGTTGGCACCTGCTTCTTCGGGCTCCTCTTTGTTCTCCACTTGGTTTTCTGCATCTGACTCTTCAATCAGATTCTGCTCTGCCTCAGGTCTTTCCTCCTGTTGCTCAGTGTCTGTCTCATCCTCACTGCGGGCAGCTGATTGCAGTGTCTGCACAACCACCCGGGCCTTCTTCTCCCTGAGTCTGTTGGGATGCCGCTGATGAACCGGATTCCTGTGTGCCCTGCCATCGTCCACTTGCTGCCTTGGACCTTGCTGTTGTGTATCCCTGCCTGCTAAGTGGTCAAGGTCCGCGACCCCCTGGATTTGAGCCTGAGGCTGCTGTTGCGGTTGTTGGAGCCCAGGAGGAGGTGGACCCCGTCGGCGTAGAGGTGCCATGATGCCATGCAGGAAGGCTGCCTGCACACTGACATACACGAATACCTGCAGAGGATTAAAATGAATACACCAATATATAGAGAAATATAATCTGATTTTATCTATTGCGTTACTCATGTGTCAGAGAGAATTTATTAGATTGTCCTTACCACCACGACGAGAACAATTGTGACTAGAACAGGGATCTGCAGGGTAACTGGTAGATCTTTGAGGAGGGCCCGAAGAAACTCACTGATCCCCTGGCCGATGTGCTTCATTGGCTCTGTGATGAAAGTTGTGATGGTAACGGAGATCGCCTACACAGAGAGGGATTTTTTATTTAAAAACAAATATAAACATTGAAAACAAATATAGATTTAAAATAGTTAAGTCAGGAGGACAGGAGTGTTAAATGGGACGAAATTTATACAACATACTTCACTAGAGGCAGAAATGGAACACTTTGGTTCTTCTACGTATTGATGTCTTGAAAACAAGAATTAATAGGAATTGTCAAGTCTTTGACTCACAGCAATCAAGTCTGAGCTGACACACCAGCATCTTGACCTACCTTGGTTGGAGGTACCATCAGAAGGGGGTCGACAATGAGGTGTTCATAGTAACTCTTACAGGGGTCGTCCTGAAGAGTCCAGGTGCTTCTGTACCACTCTGCAAGAAAAAACAACCAGTGAGTCAGTGTGTTACAGCAGCTGAGAGTGAGATCAATCTGCATTATAGCTCAGCCAAATCTCAAAGATTTTAGATATTATTCTTTTAAACAGACGTTGTAAAACATACAAGAAATGTTTGCATTTTCACAAAGCTGAACATTTTTGGGAATATGTTTTTTACGAACACCTGAGACACGACATGTTCCTCTTGTTATCAACCTACCTTTTAGACTGTCGCTCCAGTAAATTTTCTTCATGCCGGTGCATTTTTCATTTACACTGTCCATCTTCGCCAGGTTGTTTTGGCGCTCAGCAAAGGCGATCTGGACAAAAACAATGTAACGGCATTAAAAGATCTGAATAGTCTCAAAAAACAATGAATGACAGCTGCAACCACAGCAATGGAACTGAAGGAGCTCCTCACCTTATACAGGTAAAACCAGTTCCAGACAATACTGACAAAGAAGCAGACAGCAAAGAGTCGAGTGAACTGCACGAACCAGGACACGGTCGACCACAGCTGCGTGCAGATGATGGCCATCATAACCAGAACACACAGCCCGATCTGGAACAAAAGCAGAAAGAACTGCGGTCAATTTATCTTGTATGATCACTTTGATAACTATGGTGAGGAAAAACCCTGGAAATGCATTCCTGTAACTTTCACCAGCAGAAAATGGGGAAAAATTGCGGTGATGATGGTAATGAGCTTAATCGTAGGCATCACATGACCGTGGGATTGTGGTAAGGCGGTAACCGTCACAGCTGTAGTGACACTCTGTGTTTTTCCATGGATAGCACATAAGTGAAGCCTTTCAAAGCTGTGGGGAGCTGTCATGTCAAAGATTAATGAATGAGCTCACCTTTAATAGTGTGTCCAGCTCCACGCCAAAACTGTCCTCGAAACGCCACTTCCAGGCCTCATAGTCATGTGGTTTAAGATTCACTAGTACCTGACTGACGGCAGTGTCAAGAGCACCAGTTCTAACGTTTTCTTCACCATCCAGAAGTGTCTGAATCTCTGTGATGGTTTGTTTAGAAACTCCAACTTTGGCATCATAGAAAGCGTCTGAGGAGTCAGTGGGCTGGGGAGAAAAGGGACAGGTGAGTTAAAATTACAATGTCCTGGTTTTTTACTTTATGCAAACTACACCTTCTTTCTATTTAATCACTGAAGCAGAATGTTGTTTGCTTAATGTTAAAAAAGAGCATTAAAAAGAAACACCTACCAAACCGACTTTTTGCATTTCCTTCAGGAGCCTGCTGAGGAATCTCTTGAACACTGGGTTGCATGTTGGCTGATCTGAGAGGAGTGAGATCTTCTTCTTTTGTTCTTCAATCTGAATAAAACCGAAGTAGAATATCTGTGATGCCCGTCTAATTTAATGAAAGCAGCTTTTCCATTTGCCATAGGGATTCAGTGTCTTGCTACAGGACGGTCAGAAGGGCAGATGTTGGTTTAGGAGGGTTTAAATTTGTACTTTGAGGCTGAAGGATGGCCTGTAGTAGTGATTTGTATTGTTATCTTAATTTGAAAAAGCAAAAGAGTAAAAAGTCAAACTTAGGCAACTGAGGAGTTCATCTTATTGACTAAGTCCATTGTCCAGGCAGACGTCACATTTTGTGTGGTTCATTTCTCCATTTTGCAAACAAACAAGCAAACAAGCTGCTGTCTCTCTCGCCCTGGTGAAAAACCATAAACCCATCCTGGTGCTCGGCTGCCTGTGCCAACCAACCCATGTATATAAAATCACCTGGAGCCTAGTACCTTCAAAACAAAAGCATCAACTAACAAAACTATCTAAATATAATCCAAATAATAATTCTAAAAGCAATAATCTGGTTTATTGTACTCTTGAAACAAAAAGAAGAAACAAAACAAATGATTAACTATTGAACACTATAGAAAACAGTAAATAGCTCCAACGGGGCAATATGCTGAATACACTTTTAATTTCTAAGTTGGTTGTGTTGTGTTTTGTCTTGTCCAATTGTGAGTCATCCTCAGCTGTCATTAATGAACTATACTACAGGCAGCTTCACTTTGGGGGCTCTGATGTCATCCATCTTTATAGACAATGCGGGTAACATGGGAATAAGTAACCTACAGTTTAAGCATTTTTTTAGCATTTTGGGCAACAGTATTTGCTTCATGTTGTTTGATGCGGAACACACCCACCTTCTTCTGTAGATCCGCTACTTGACTTCTGCACGTCACCAGCTCGGACTGGCTGGGGTCCTCTGTGTACTCTCTTCTCTTGGTTGCCACGTTATCATAGTGAGCTGGCTGCAGGGTACAGACACATAACAACATGTTTCTGGTGTCATCACAGAAACATCAGAACAGCTTCAGGGTATTCAGGACAATAGAAATGGGCAGACAGATAAACATCAGCTCACCTCAGTGGGCTTCCTCATGGTCTTGGAGGTTGAGTCGTAGTGGAGCATATCATACGGGTCGACCCAGTCATCGTCCGCCTGCTGCCCCACGGCAGAGACCAGAACCAGGCTACACACCAGGAGAGCGAGCACCATCCTGACAGAGAGAAGAGGACTCTAACTAACCACTCATTTAACTAACCACTCATTTAAACAACCGCTCATTTAACACACCATTTCTTTAACGAACCACTTCTTTAACTAACCACTCCTCTAACTAACCACTCCTTTAACCCACTACCCCTATAAATAAACACTCCTTCAACCCACCCCTCTTTTAACCCACTACCCCTATAACTAACCACTCTTTTAACCCAGTAACCCTATAACTAAACACTCCTTTAACCCACTACCAGTATAACTAAACACTCCTTTAACCCACTACCCCTATAACTAAACACTCCTTTAACCCACTACCAGTATAACTAAACACTCCTTTAACCCACTACCAGTATAACTAAACACTCCTTCAACCCACTACCCCTATAACTAAACACTCCTTTAACCCACCACCCCTATAACTAAACACTCCTTTAACCCACTACCAGTATAACTAAACACTCCTTCAACCCACTACCCCTATAACTAAACACTCCTTTAACCCACCACCCCTATAACTAAACACTCCTTTAACCCACTACCAGTATAACTAAACACTCCTTCAACCCACTACCCCTATAACTAAACACTCCTTTAACCCACCACCCCTATAACTAAACACTCCTTCAACCCACTACCAGTATAACTAAACACTCCTTCAACCCACTACCAGTATAACTAAACACTCCTTTAACCCACTTACAGTATAACTAAACACTCCTTCAACCCACTACCCCTATAACTAAACACTCCTTCAACCCACCACCCCTATAACTAAACACTCCTTCAACCCACTACCAGTATAACTAAACACTCCTTCAACCCACTACCCCTCTAACTAACCACTCCTTTAACCCACTACCCCTATAAATAAACACTCCTTCAACCCACCCCTCTTTTAACCCACTACCCCTATAACTAACCACTCTTTTAACCCAGTAACCCTATAACTAAACACTCCTTTAACCCACTACCAGTATAACTAAACACTCCTTTAACCCACTACCCCTATAACTAAACACTCCTTTAACCCACTACCAGTATAACTAAACACTCCTTTAACCCACTACCAGTATAACTAAACACTCCTTCAACCCACCACCCCTATAACTAAACACTCCTTTAACCCACTACCAGTATAACTAAACACTCCTTCAACCCACTACCCCTATAACTAAACACTCCTTTAACCCACCACCCCTATAACTAAACACTCCTTCAACCCACTACCAGTATAACTAAACACTCCTTCAACCCACTACCAGTATAACTAAACACTCCTTTAACCCACTTACAGTATAACTAAACACTCCTTTAACCCACCACCCCTATAACTAAACACTCCTTTAACCCACTACCAGTATAACTAAACACTCCTTCAACCCACTACCCCTATAACTAAACACTCCTTTAACCCACCACCCTATAACTAAACACTCCTTCAACCCACTACCAGTATAACTAAACACTCCTTCAACCCACTACCAGTATAACTAAACACTCCTTTAACCCACTTACAGTATAACTAAACACTCCTTCAACCCACTACCCCTATAACTAAACACTCCTTCAACCCACCACCCCTATAACTAAACACTCCTTCAACCCACTACCAGTATAACTAAACACTCCTTCAACCCACTACCAGTATAACTTAACACTCCTTCAACCCACTACCAGTATAACTAAACACTCCTTCAACCCACTACCAGTATAACTAAACACTCCTTTAACCCACTTACAGTATAACTTAACACTCCTTCAACCCACCACTCATATAACTAACCACTCCTCTAACTAAACCAGTGTTTTTTAGTTAGCTAGCTAACGGGGACGTTCAGCTGGACTAAAGTGAAACCAGTCCAACACTCACCTGACTCCCGCTACATCCGCGTGAAGATTCCGAGTGAAGATGAAATGAAACTCACACAGACTCACACTGAGCTTCACAAACACACGTTCATATAAAGTAAATGTCAACCTGCTGTTCACAACAACTGCTCCTCGTTACAACTACAAGTGAGCGCCACACGACAGGGACAACCTTTGACCCGGAAGGGACCGCACACCGCAGTGGCTCAAGGGAAATGTAGTCAGTCACGGGAGTCACTTTTTTACCTTTATATATTTCTTTTTCTGGGACAGCGACTATTTTGTTGAAGACAAAAACTTAACAGAATACATGTGAGGTGGAAGTTTACGTGTATTCTATATAAAAATGTAATAAAAATACATGTAAAGTACAAAAATTACAAGCAAAATGTAATCAAAGATACAGTTAACAGATCAAAGAGACAACTTCCACTTGCTGTGAAGGTGCAGCCACATACAGAGTACCCCCCCCCCCCCAAAAAAAAATTGAGATAATTATCTCAGAAAAACAGAGCTTTTCCTTTTTTTTCAAGTAAATGCAATATGCTTCCGTAGAGACTCTAGTATTATTCATGTTAATATTATTATTGATACTATTATTATTACCAATATTATTAGTATAATCATTAGCATTATCATTATGTGTTGTAGCAGTATGGTTATTATTATTTATGTTAATATTATTATTGATACTATTATTATTACCAATATTATCATTATAATCATTATTATTATTGGTTTTAGCAGTAGTAGTAGCAGTAGTATTTATGTTAATATTATTATTGATACTATTATTATCACTAATATTATGAGTATAATCCTTTAAAGTATAATCTGTTGTCACAGAGTTTTAGGTTTCCCACTCATCACACTATGCATGATACATTATTAAAACAAATTCAGAACATGCAACAAAAAGAACATCATGTAATGAAATACTTGATATCAGACATGAGGTGTTTCGTTACTAATACACTTGTAATTACTTAAAGGATAATAAAGGATTGGAAGTAAATTGGAAAATAAATATAAAAATAGCAAGTGCCTGTCCAGCTGGAGCGTGACACAACCCTGGAAAACTCTCGTCCTCAGCAACACATCCGCTGAGAATTAGGTCAACTGATGAGAGGCTGTCGAGGAGATTCATCCATTTATAGTTAGATCCGTACAAACACATTTTGTCAGGTATACATACAAAGTGGACCTGTGACTATTTACATAATATGGACAAATGATGACCTCATAAAGTTTTATGTGGAATCTACAGCAAATAACGCTCCACTATGTTCACCCGCTGGTCACTTATGAAACTACTGTTGGATGCTAGACAGGCAGGGAACAGAGGGTTTTAAGAGATGACGATGAGTCATCAGAGTAAACCTGTAAAGCTGCAGCACCTGATTAATGCAGATTTAAACATCGCAGCTTATTTATTTTTCAATTTGTGAGAAGGGTCATTCTTTTATATTAACATGTCTCAACTGAAATCAGTGATTGACTTGTGAATTCATGAAATTCACTAATTACAACTGTTTCCCTTGCACCCAACGGTACGATCAGCAATCCTCTCACACTTTGACTGTGTATAAAGATGGACGACATGACAGCTCGCCAAAAGTGAAGCCAAATCATCTTGATCGCGCCCGTGTGGCTGGCTGCAGAATACTTCATACACCCTGCCTCGTCCATGTTAATGGATGAGACATGGAACACACTAATAAGTACACGTCAAATACATTTTCCAAAAAGATGGTTTCTGTTATTTTAGGTAGTTATTTTCACAATGAAGTGTTAAGTGTTAGTTTCCGTTGTAATAACTTATTTGAAGCTATACAAAGAGGAGGAAACACCATGATTGACAACTGAGACTGACTCAGGATTTGGTCGAGTGTGTATCAGTGGGACCTGGAAAACACAGACGAACTCCAAATCACACCGAAAGAGCAAGATGGCGGCGGCTGCATCCAGGATATTTTAGCTTCATTTTACTACAGTGGAAGGACATCATGTCATCCATCTTTATCTACAGTCTATGCTTTGCACAAGCAGTTTCTCACAGAAAATGACAAAAATAGTCGCCGACGAATTTAACCCTTGTGTTGTCCCTGCTTCTCCCGGCTGTTGGCTCCCTCACATAGCCAGCCCCCCCTGCTTCTCGGTCTGCTTCTCCATCTCCTTGTCCGTCCGCTTCTCGGTCTGGCTCTTTCGCGTCCTCTTCGGGTTCAGAGGATGGTTGCTGGGAGAATAGCTGTTGGAGAACCTGTTCTCTGGTGAAACGCTCCTGACGCGACATCTTGCCATGGTCCGTGAGAGAGTGGCACACTGAGCCTTATATATGGGTCTAATGTACCCCCCCTGATTATCAATTGGAATCAGGTGTGGGTCTAAATGACCCCACGCAGAGCACCACAGGTGCTGGGGGTCGGTGCTGGGGTCTAAATGACCCCTCCCATGACAATCCATTGGTCTCAATTATCCCAGGAGAATTGTATAATGACAATCCTTGGGTCACCCTGACCGGCCAGGGCTTGCGTATGATCACACACACACACACACTCTGGGTCAATTAGACCCAGGAACAACACAAGGGTTAATAGTCGATGATTCGTTGGTTACGTCATAGCGCGTGTTTTTCGTGCCGTGCAGCTGAACTAAATGTCGTTGCTGATGGAAGTAGCTGAGGAGTGAGCCATCTCACTCCCTTCCTATCTTTCAGAGATAGGAAGGGAGCGAGATGGCTCATGCGCATGTGCAATGGCGACAAAACATAGACCAATGGCGGTGTCCGTTGCAACACCATCGCGTACCAGAAAGTCAAAAGTACGGGAGAATTTCACCCTAAACTACCTGCAATATTTGTAAGGCGGACCTTGCTTCCCAAGGGAGCACGTCCGTTATGCACGAGCATTTGAACAGGAAGCACGTTTGACATCGTAGACGATGCAGACTCGCCTTGGTAAAATAGCCTGTTATCTAGCTTGCTATATAAACGGAGTTGTCTTGGCAACTCCCTCAATACCTGTGTGCAGGATTGTACAATCCATTACACAAATATGGTTTGAATATAGATTTTTAAAAACTTTTTTTGACGAGTTTAAACGCGTAATGTTATCCTATTGCCTGACAAACGTCTTTTTTAATCACAATTATGCATTCCGAAGAAGACTGTTTGTTGATGTTTTTATTGCTGCTACTTTCCATGTACCTTTGTTTACATTAGCACTTTGCCTGTCCTTGGTTTTAAACTAGATTTTTCTTTGTTTTTGTATCAATAGAATATGCAGCAAAGTTTATTAAAAGACATTTTTGAATTAAGTATCGATCTTTATTTTCAGTCATCACATGCCACGAACAACCTAAAGCTAAATTTAAAAGCTGTTGGCTCAATAAGAGCAATTGAGAATTTGTGTGATTCATAATCCGATTAGTCAATTAATTGTTTCAATAATCGATAGATTAATCGACTGTCAGAATAGTCGTTAGTTGCAGCCCTAACTATCATATGTCTCAAGTGTGATATTTAGAGTTTTTTTGTTGTTTTTGGAAGAACTCCCCTTGATATCAGTATGTGAAGGCGGATTTCCTGCCGGCTGAGTCTGGGTGCCGCATCGTCTCCACTGTGTTGGTCCTGGGAACGATTCTCACTCACTCTCATTGGTTTGGCCTTGGGCGTGGTTTTGGTTTTTGCTTGGGCTGTGTGAGCAGCAACACTGTTGGCACCTGCTTCTTCGGGCTCCTCTTTGTTCTCCACTTGGTTTTCTGCATCTGACTCCTCAGTCAGATTCTGCTCCGCCTCAGGTCTTTCCTCCTGTTGCTCAGTGTCTGTCTCATCCTCACTGCTGGCAGCTGATTGCAGTGTCTGCACAACCACCCGGGCCTTCTTCTCCCTGGGTCTGTTGGGATGCCGCTGATGAACCGGATTCCTGTGTGCCCTGCCATCGTCCACTTGCTGCCTTGGACCTTGCTGTTGTGTATCCCTGCCTGCTAAGTGGTCAAGGTCCGCGACCCCCTGGATTTGAGCCTGAGGCTGCTGTTGCGGTTGTTGGAGCCAAGGAGGAGGTGGACCCCGTCGGCGTAGAGGTGCCATGATGCCATGCAGGAAGGCTGCCGGCACACTGACATACACGAACACCTGCAGAGGATTAAAATGAACACACCAATATATAGAGAAATATAATCTGATTTTATCTATTGCGTTACTCATGTGTCAGAGAGAATTTATTAGATTGTCTTTACCACAATGACGAGAACAATTGTGAGGAGAACAGGGATCTGCAGGGGAACTGGTAGATCTTTGAGGAGGGCCCGAAGAAACTCACTGATCCCCTGGCCGATGTGCTTCATTGGCACTGTAAAGAAAGATGTGATGGTAACAATGATCGCCTACACAGAGAGGGAGGTTAGGAGGACAGGAGTGTTAATTGGGAAGAAATTTATACAACATACTACATTTCTACGTATTGATGTCTTGAAAACAAGAATTAATAGGAATTGTCTCAATTATTTCAAGTCCTTGACACACCAGCATCTACCTACCTTAATTGGAGGTACCAGCAGAAGGGGGTTGACAATGAGGTGTTCATAGTAACTCTTACAGGGGTCGTCCTGAAGAGTCCAGGTGCTTCTGTACCACTCTGCAAGAAAAAACAACCAGTGAGTCAGTGTGTTACAGCAGCTGAGAGTGAGGTATAGTAGATCTTACATTTAGCAAAATACGTTTAGGATGATATAACAAGGGGACAGTGTAAGTGAAAGGATGGATATATGGAACAAAATATGGCCGCAACTTTTATTTTCACTGTTCCAATTCAATCAATGACCGTAACAGGATTTTTTATTAAAAAAACTTAATATAACCAGAAACTCTATAAGAAAACCGACGTAGACTTCAGGTCTGGAAAGTGAAGCCAATGGAGACGTGCCTGAAACCTATATTCTCTCAAATGACCAGCAGAGGGCGACTCCACCAAAAAGAAGTCAGTCTATAGAAACGTACCCTACTTCGTACCCTAGTTTCAAGCATTCCTTTTATCCATTTATCATTGCAAAATTTGATCAGGTTCACAATGGACAGATTAAAGAGAGATTTGATGCAGCAGATCCAGCTATATGATATATTTCATTCTTCTTTATTGTCAAATCTTGGTGCCTACATTACCCACAATGCCACTCAGCCACAGATTGTTTGGTCAGTTTGCATTATAGCTCAGCCAACTCTCGGTAATTTTTGATATTATTCTTTTAAACAGACGTTGTAAAACATACAAGAAAATTTTGCATTTTCACAAAGCTGAAAGTTTTTGGGAATATGTTTTTTGCGAACACCTGAGACACGACATGTTCCTCTTGTTATAAACCTACCTTTTATACTGTCGATCCAACCAATTTCCTTCATGCTGGAGCATTTTTCATTTACACTGTCCATTTTCAACAGGTTGTTTTGGTGCTCAGCAAAGGCGATCTGGACAAAACAATGTAACGGCATTAAAAGATCTGAATAGTCTCAAAAAACAAACAATGAATAACAGCTGCAACCACAGCAATGGAACTGAAGGAGCTCCTCACCTTATACAGGTAAAACCAGTTCCAGGGAAGACTGACAAAGAAGCAGACAGCAAAGAGTCGAGTGAACTGAACGAACCAGGACACGATCGACCACAGCTGCGTGCAGATGATGGCCATCGTGACCAGAAAACACAGCCCGATCTGGAACAAACGCAGAAAGAACTGCGGTCAATTAATCTTGTATGATCACTGTGATAACTATCTGTGAAATCTGCTTTAATGTTACATTACAAGTAAGATCTGTATTTCAGCTTCAGGTGGATTTTCTAAACGTTATCTAGTGTGCACCAGACGTTAAGGTTGTACATTTCCTCTCTGCATAAACAAGGTACTAACGTTTGCAATACAAGCCTTTGTTTGAAATATATCTATGTATATATATATAATATATATATATATATATATATATAATATATATGCATTCCTGTAACTTTCACCAGCAGAAAATGAGAAAGAATTGTGGTGATGATGGTAATGAGCTCAATCGTAGGCATCACATGACCGTGGGATTGTGGTAAGGCGTTAACCGTCACAGCTGTAGTGACACTCGGTGTTTTTCCATGGATAGCACATAAGTGAAGCCTTTCAAAGCTGTGGGGAGCTGTCATGTCAAAGATTAATGAATGAGCTCACCTTTAATAGTGTGTCCAGCTCCACGCCAAAACTGTCCTCGAAACGCCACTTCCAGGCCTCATAGTCATGTGGTTTAAGATTCACTAGTATCTGACTGACGGCAGTGTCAAGAGCACCAGTTCTAACGTTTTCTTCACCATCCAGAAGTGTCTGAATCTCTGTGATGGCTTGTTTAGAAACTCCAACTTTGGCATCATAGAAAGCGTCTGAGGAGTCAGTGGGCTGGGGAGAAAAGGGACAGGTGAGTTAAAATGACAATGTCCTGGTTTTTTACTTTATGCAAACTACACCTTCTGTCTATTTAATCACTGAAGCAGAATGTTGTTTGCTTAATGTTCAAAAAGAGCATTAAAAAGAAACACCTACCAAACCGACTCTTTGCATTTCCCTCAGGAGCCTGCTGAGGAATCTCTTGAACACTGGGTTGCATGTTGGCTGACCTGAGAGGAGTGAGATCTTCTTCTTTTGTTCTTCAATCTGAATAAAACCAAAGCAGAATATCTGTGATGCCCGTCTGATTTAATGAAAGCAGCTTTTCCATTTGCCATAGGGATTCAGTGTCTTGCTACAGGACGGTCAGAAGGGCAGATGTTGGTTTAGGAGGGTTTAAATTTGTACTTTGAGGTTGAAGGATGAAGAACAGTCTCTGTGATGTCTACAGAACAGGTAACTTACAGTTGTGTTAGCGAGGTCCCATCGATACACACAATAGCACTTGAACAAACATCAGTGTGATAAGACCTAAAAGCATTGTCTGTGAGGTGTACTTGTGAGTTTGGTTCATCTGGTACAAGGGATTTATGAACTACTCTGCAACCAAAATGCTTTGGCTTCACTTTTGGGGAGCTGTCATGTCGTCCATTTTTCTTTCTATGGGGCCTGTAGTGGTGATTTGTATTGTTAACTTAATTTGAAAAAGCAAAAGAGTAAAAAGTCAAACTTAGGCAACTGAGGAGTTCATCTTATTGACTAAGTCCATTGTCCAGGCAGACGTCACATTTTGTGTGGTTCATTTCTCCATTTTGCAAACAAACAAGCAAACAAGCTGCTGTCTCTCTCGCCCTGGTGAAAAACCATAAACCCATCCTGGTGCCCGGCTGCCTATGCCAACCAACCCATGTATATAAAATCACCTGGAGCCTAGTACCTTCAAAACAAAAGCATCAACTAACAAAATTAACTAAATATAATTAAAATAATAATTCTAAAAGCAATAATCTGCCTTATTGTACTCTTTAAACAAAAAGAAGAAACAAAACAAATGATTAACTATTAAACACTATAGAAAACAGTAAATAGCTCCAACAGGGGCAATATGCTGAATACATTTTTAATTTGTATGTTGGTTGTGTTGTGTTTTGTCTTGTCCAATTGTGAGTCATTCTCAGCTGTCATTAATGAACTATACTACAGGCAGCTCCACTTTGGGGGCTCTGATGTCATCCATCTTTATAGACAATGCGGGTAACATGGGAATAAGTAACCTACATTTTTAGCATTCTTTTTTAGCATTTTGGGCAACAGTATTTGATTCTTTGGTCCTCTGTGTACTCACTTCGCTTGGTTGCCACGTTATCATAGTGAGCTGGCTGCAGGGTACAGACACATAACAACATGTTTCTGGTGTCATCACAGAAACATCAGAACAGCTTCAGGGTATTCAGGACAATAGAAATGTGCAGACAGATAAACATCAGCTCACCTCAGTGGGCTTCCTCATGGTATTGGAGGTTGAGTCGTAGTGGAGCATATCATACGGGTCGACCCAGTCATCGTCCGCCTGCTGCCCCACGGCAGAGACCAGAACCAGGCTACACACCAGCAGAGCGAGCACCATCCTGACAGAGAGAAGAGGACTCTAACTAACCACTCATTTAACTAACCACTCATTTAACCAACCACTCCTTTAACCAGCCGCTCATTTAACTAACCACTCCTTTAACTAATCACTCCTCTAACTAACCACTCCTTAAACTAATCACTCCTTTAACCCACTACCCCTATAACCAAACACTCCTTCAACCCACTACCTGTATAACCAAACACTCCTTCAACCCACTACCCCTATAACCAAACACTCCTTCAACCCACTACCTGTATAACTAAACACTCCTTTAACCCACTACCCCTATAACCAAACACTCCTTCAACCCACTACCTGTATAACTAAACACTCCTTTAACCCACTACCCCTATAACCAAACACTCCTTCAACCCACTACCCCTATAACTAACCACTCCTCTAAGTAACCACTCGTTTAACCCACTACCCCTATAACCAAACACTCCTTCAACCCACTACCCCTATAACTAACCACTCCTCTAAGTAACCACTCGTTTAACCCAGTAACCCTATAACTAAACACTCCTTTAACCCAGTACCCCTATACATAATTACTCCTCTAACTAATCCCCACTTTAACTAACCACTCCTTAAACTAATCCCTCCTCTAACCCAGGGGTTCCCAAAGTGGGGGTCCCGACCCCCCGGGGCTCGCGAGACACAGAGGGGGGGTCGCGAGATGCCGTCCAAAAAACAAATACAATTTAATTTTTAATTCCATAATTTTAAATGGAATATTTAACTATATATTTGTATAAATATATACATAAATATGATTTTAAATTAGAATAAAACCATGCAATAAAAACATTTCCATCAGTTTTTTCCTTTTTCTTTGTTGACCCATGAGGTTATTACGACACGGATTAGCGGAACGAGCGAGAGTTGCAAGGCCAAAAGAAAGTCCTTACTAAACAGACAATCCCAGCCGCAGCTCAAAGGGCATCATATGAGGTAGCATATTTAATTGCACAGGCAAAAAAGCCACACACAATCGGCGAAACGTTAATTAAACCCGCTGCTGTAGCTATAAATCGGGCCATGCATGGGGATAAATTAGCCCGTGGGCTGGAATCAGTGCCGCTGTCTAACGGGACTATTGCCCGGCGCATCACCGACATGGCCCAGGACATAAAGTCCAGCTGGTGGATAGAGTTAAGAAAGGGAAATATGCTTTACAGTTAAATGAATCCACAGATATATTAAACTCTGCCCAGCTGCTTATTTTCATCAGATACAGTTTTGACGGAAAACGTAATGCTGTTTTGCTCCGCGCTGGAGTGGACGCGCACAGGTGTGGACATTTTTACAAAACTAAAAGAAGAGGGACTACCTTCGGGAAACTGTATTGGTGTGTGTCGGGACAGGGCTGGAGCGATGCTGGGGGAAAAGAAAGGACTGAAAGCGAGAGTCTTACAAGTGGCGCTGCACGTAAATTTCCCACACACTGTATTATTCACAGATAATCTCTTGCAAGCAAAACACTTGAACCAGAGTTTAAACATATTCTTGACATTGCGATAATTGTTGACAATTGTCAACTACATAAAAACACGTCCACTCAATATCAGACTTGCTCTTGCGGGGGAATGTGCTGAGCCGCCTGTATGAGCTGCGGGACGAGGTGCGCATATTTCTGATGGAGCATGGATCCCAGCTCCCTGACCACCTCACTGACCCTGACTGGTTAACAAGGCTGGCGTACTTGTAAATACAGAGCGCAGCTAAACGTGGAGAATGATCTCCGCGTCGCCGTCTCCAAAATAAAGCCGAGAATGGATTTGCGCTGCTCCATGCATACTGCCCACCTATCTCATTAGTGAGTTTAAGAAATGAAAGTAATGTATAGGCTAAAATAAATAACCCTAAAGTGTTTGCACATGGCAGCAATAAGGTGTCTGCTGCTCGTTATGCAAACAGACGCGCACAGACATCACCTGCGCACTTTTTTATACTTATAGTATATGCTCACTCAGCCCTGCTGTTTATACAGGGAGATTCCCTGTATTCTGGTTATATTATATTTCTTAAATGACTATAAAATAAATCATGGCTGTAAGGCTGTTGTTCTTTTGTGTTGTATTAATGCCCGTGTTTGCATAGGCCTAATAGTGCATGTGCGTGGCTGTGCGCAACATTATATACCACATCCAGGGTAGGTGGGGGTCGCCAGTCTCTGGCACCGTTATTTTGGGGGTCGCGGGCTGAAAAGTTTGGGAACCCCTGCTCTAAGTAACCACTCTTTTAACCCACTACCCCATAACTAATCACTCCTATAACTAAACACTCCTTCAACACACCACTCATATAACTAAAAACCTCCTTT
>VCHM03000358.1:0-17334 GCA_006182925.3 Reinhardtius hippoglossoides
TTCCTTTTGAAAAACTAAAACAGGTTTTCGTCTGTTTATTAGATAACAGGATGCTGTGCAATATAGATGATGTTATCCCTGGTTGTTATTATTATTATTATTATTATTATTATTATTATTATTATTATTATTATACTCATTGTCAGGTTGTTTTTCTGCCCCCTGGTGGCCAAACATCGGCTGAACAGACAGCAGGTCTTGATCCTGGATCAGTAACAGGAGACGCTCACAGTCAGGACTCAGTGTTAAAGTGAAGATCTGGATCAATGATCCGACTTCATCAATTATTAACTAAATACCATCCCAAAAAAAAATGAACTGTGAACGTGAACCAGTTCATCTTCATGGGTATGAACTGGACTTTGAACTGGTTGTTTTCAAGAGTGAACTGGTTCAACAGGGAGGAGGAGGAGCCTGAGAACAGGGAAGTGTATGAACTGGACTTTGAACTGGTTGTTTTCAAGAGTGAACTGGTTCAACAGGGAGGAGGAGCCTGAGAACAGGAAGTGTCAGACTCCATTTTCACCTGGATGAGCAGAAGGAAGAAAAGTGAGCAGGTGAGTGTGAACACAACTTTCTGAAAGTTTTACTGTCCCACTCTCACACCTGCTGTTAACATCCGTCTGCTGATCACAGACTCTAAGTTTGTCAGTTCACACCTGGTGACAGACGTGGTTTCATGTGATCGGATCCCCAGAGACAGATGTGAACAGCAGCTGTGGAACAAAGAGCTTCAAAGGACTAATTAACAGAGTTAACTCACAGCTTCGTGTTTTATCTTCATCACATCTGTTCATCAAGTGTTTAATAACAGAACGTGATTTCAGAATCATACGTTACAGTCACCTTAGCTGGTGTGTGTGTGTGTGTGTGTGTGTGTGTGTGTGTGTGTGTGTGTGTGTGTGTGTGTGTGGTGTGTGTGTGTGTGTGTGGTGTGTGTGTGTGTGTGTGTGTGTGTGTGTGTGTGTGTGTGTGTCTTCCTTCCTTGGTATTTTTGGGTGTGTTTCTTGACAGACTGGTTTGTCCTGATTCCTTTGAGCTCACAGTGTTTTTCCTCTCAGACTTAAGATGAGTGGTTATGAGGAGGAAGAGGACAGAGCAGAGTCTCCAGGGTTCAGCTGTGTGTCTCTGAAGAGTGACCGAGTGCTTTTACTTTGAAAGGGGTTCTGGAAAGTTAAACCTTGTGGTTCACAGCAGAATAAATATAGAAAATGATCTTTCACCAGTTTGAATGTTTATGGACTTATGTCACAAACATTAATGGTTGCATGACTTCCTGTGTGAGCTTCAAAATAAAAGCACTTTAACGTTAGGCGACACCCTCCATGAAAGCAGAGGATGAATAAAAAGTGGAGCCTCACAACGAAAACGTCAACAGAGTTTTTGATGATGAGACTCGAGGCTGAAAACAAAAATATGTGATCTCCGCAGCAGAATGCACGGGTCACTTCCTGCCTCTTTCTGCTGCTCCCCCCCTCACGCTCTGGAGATTTCTGTGTTATTGTGAAAGAGTCTGAGTGAAGAATCTCCTGCTGCGTCCTTCATGTGTGAAGAAACTAAAATCCAGACCCAGAGCTCTGGACATCCTCCGGAGTATATGTCTGAAAGCGGCTCATGTGAGGGTGGAGGGATCAATGTCACATGTTGCACGTAGAGGAGGGAGAGACAGAAGAAGGAATCATGAGGAAACAAAGTATGAACAAGTAGAAACATGTTTTACTCAATAACGTGGGAGATGATAAAAGAAGGAGGCGTGAATCCTTCAGTATTATAACCAGAAGAGGAAGAACGGACTTTAATCGATGATTCACAGCCCAAAACTCAAACTCTCTGTCTGATTATCAGGAGAAGACGTTTAAAAGAACAAGTCTGGTGATATTTTATATATTTTCTTCTTGTTGATATGAACATATTGTGTGTGCATCCACAGCCGGACACATCTCATGTGTTTGTGCCATAGAGCCTGTTTCCTCCTGTGAGCGGCTGTTTCAGGAAGCTCCACTCCACAGGACAACGTGCTGAGTTTCACGTTATAACGTGATACAGATCTTCCCATTCTACAGTAAAGAAAACTGTGATTCAGACAATTTAGATCAAACACACTAGTGGAAACATCACCAGGATTATTTTATATTTAATTTCCAAAGATGGATCCTTTCACCTGAGTCTTACACACTGCAGCTTTAACTGGTCTGTGAGCAACTCTCATATCTACTGTAAAGAGAGAGAGGAGGAGCCTGAGAACAGGGAAGTGTCAGACTCCATTTTCACCTGGATGAGCAGAAGGAAGAAAAGTGAGCAGGTGAGTGTGAACACAACTTTCTGAAAGTGTTACTGTCCCACTCTCACACCTGCTGTTAACATCCATCTGCTGATCACAGACTCTAAGTTTGTCAGTTCACACCTGGTGACAGACATGGTTTCATGTGATCGGATCCCCAGAGACAGATGTGAACAGCAGCTGTGGAACAAAGAGCTTCAAAGGACTAATTAACAGAGTTAACTCGCAGCTTCGTGTTTTATCTTCATCACATCTGTTCATCAAGTGTTTAATAACAGAACGTGATTTCAGAATCATACGTTACAGTCACCTTAGCTGGTGTGTGTGTGTGTGTGTGTGTGTGTGTGTGTGTGTGTGTGTGTGTGTGTGTGTGTGTGTGTGTGTGTGTGTGTGTGTGTGTGTGTGTGTGTGTGTGTGTGTGTGTGTGTGTGTGTCCTTCCTTGTTTTTTTTGGGTGTGTTTCTTGACAGACTTGTTTGTCCTGATTCCTTTGAGCTCACAGTGTTTTTCCTCTCAGACTGAAGATGAGTGGTTATGAGGAAGAGGAGGAAGAGGAGGAAGAGGACGGAGCAGAGTCTCCAGGGTTCAGCTGTGTGTCTCTGAAGAGTGACCGAGTGCTTTTACTTTGAAAGGGGTTCTGGAAGTGTTGTAAATACGTTTGTGACAGAAAGTTAAACATTGTGGTTCACAGCAGAATAAATATAGAAAATGATCTTTCACCAGTTTGAATGTTTATGGACTTATGTCACAAACATTAATGGTTGCATCACTTCCTGTGTGAGCTTAAAAATAAAAGCACTTCAGCGTTTCTGTTGACAGAAGCCGTTGATTTGAAAAAAAATAGTTTTATTGTGAAATATTTGCAAGAGCGGAAGATGCACGGCTTCATACTGTACAGTACTGGTATTTATTTGAGTGCACAGGACATATTCATGACCATATTCAACTCAAAGCCTTTGTAAAAACATTTTGCTGCAGTAGTTGAACTCAGAAAATAAATATTGAACAGATGCTATAAATATGAATTGATATTAATGTGAATATTGTGAATTGAATAGATAAAGTTGCATAACTGCATTTCTTTGTAAATATTGATGCTTGTGCGTTAAGCCTTTAACAGAAATTACAAAAATAATAAATATGACCCTACTAAGTGGGTTTTTGGAAGATATCAGGGTGGTAGATCTCTGCTTACGTTTGGAATCAAAAAGTGACGTGTGTGTGTGTGTGTGTGTGTGTGTGTGTGTGTGTGTGTGTGTGTGTGTGTGTGTGTGTGTGTGTGTGTGT
Organism: Reinhardtius hippoglossoides; assembly: GCA_006182925.3. Classification (NCBI taxonomy): domain Eukaryota; kingdom Metazoa; phylum Chordata; class Actinopteri; order Pleuronectiformes; family Pleuronectidae; genus Reinhardtius; species Reinhardtius hippoglossoides. The sequence continues at coordinate 3,568 of VCHM03000358.1, forward strand.
GTGTGTGTGTGTGTGTGTGTGTGTGTGTGTGTGTGTGTGCTGTGTGTGTGTTGTTGTGTGTGTGTGTGTGTGTGTGGTGTTCTCTTGTTTTGGAGTGTTCTTGCGCTTGTTGTCCTGATTCCTTTGAGCTCACAGTGTTTTTCCTCTCAGATTGAAGATGAGTGGTTATGAGGAGGAAGGGAGGACAGAGCAGAGTCTCCAGGGTTCAGCTGTGTGTCTCTGAAGAGTGACTGGTCCAAAGATGACCCTCTAAACTTCAGTAAAGAACCTGGACCCTCAAACACAAAGTAAGAGACCTGCTACAAACATGTGAACCTCCAAACTGAATCCTCAGAGAATGAACCAGTGAATGATGTGTTCTGAATAACAACATGTTTGTGTTTGCAGAGGTCAGGACCACAGACTGAGAGCAGAGTCTCCAGTGTTCAGCTGTGAGTCTCTGAAGAGTGACTGGTCCATAGATGACCCTCTAAACTTCAGTAATGAACCTGGACCCTCACACACAGAGTAAGAGACTGTTTCTACTGTGACCTGCTCTGAAGAGGATCTAGTTTCCTCTAGTGTGGCCCCTGCATTAGGACACAGCTTCATTAAAGTTGGTGACTAATCTCTCAGAATCACTCAAAGAGCTCAGACCTCCACCAAGAACCAACACGCTCCTTATGAAACCACTTTGAAATTCACTAGAGACTCATTTTGATTTGGATCTGCACCAAATTCCACACACTGGTAAACATCAGTCCTCTGAACATGTCTGTGAAAGAGGAACCCCCCCCCCCCCCCCCCCCCCCGATCTGGTTCACCGACCACATCCTTCCACCAAGTTTACTGGTAATCTGTTCAGTGGTGTTTTATAATCCCACTAACGAACAAACCAACCAACACACAAACATACTGGGTGAAAACAAAACCTCCTTGACAGAAGTAATGACAACCTGTGACTGTGACATGTGACTTATCAGGAAATGTCTTCACAGGAGAGGAAGAGGAGTCATGTTTCTGAGGAGGAGCAGTCGTCCTGCTGTGCTTCGTGTCAGGACGTCCTGAAGGATCCAGTCTCCACCAGCTGTGGACACTGGTTCTGCAGACAGTGCATCACCTCATACTGGGACCAGTCTGGTTCTTCAGGAGACTCCTCCTGTCCCCAGTGTGGACAAAGATCCAGAACAGGAGCTGGAGCTCAGACAGCCGGTCAGAGCAGCACTGTACATGTGTCTGCTGATGTCTTCACTTCTGACATCAGCACATGTGGTTTTATTTTGTTCCTTCATACAGCATCAACATTTAACATCGTTAGAAAAGCACAAAGTTAAAAAGCTTTTATTTTCTGTAGTTTTTCTGTATCTGATGAAAACAATCAGCAGATCCTCAGATTCTGTCTCTGACATTGTTTCTTGTCTTTCAGCAGATCGTGGTCTGCAGGAGGTTTCAGATGAACATCAGCTCAGTGTGAGGAGGAGATGTGAACATGTGACTGAAGGAACTGATGAAACAGGAAGTAGAACCCTCCTCAACAGGATCTACACTGAGCTCTACATCACAGAGGGACAGAGTGAAGAGGTTAATACTCAACATGAGGTGAGGCAGCTTGAGACAGCTTCCAGGATGAAGAGCCTCCACGACACTCCCATCAAGTGCCACGACATCTTTAAAGCCTCAACTGACCAGCAGAGCAGCATCAGAGTCGTCCTGACCAACGGCGTCGCTGGCGTTGGAAAAACCTTCTCGGTGCAGAAGTTCACTCTGGACTGGGCCGAGGGTTTAGAAAACCAAGATGTGGGTCTGCTGACTGTGCTTTCGTTCAGGGAGCTGAACCTGGTGAAAGACCAGCAGCACAGTCTTCTCACGCTGCTCCGTGTTTTCCATCCAGCGTTACAGAAGCTCACGGCAGAGATGCTCGCTGTCTGTAAACCTTTGTTCATCTTTGACGGCCTGGATGAAAGCAGACCTTCTCTGGACTTCAACCACAGGGAGCTTGTGTCTGATGTCACACAGAGGTCATCAGTCAACGTGCTGCTGACAAACCTCATCCGGGGGAATCTGCTTCCCTCGCTCTCGTCTGGATAACCTCCAGACCTGCGGCGGCCAATCAGATCCCTCCTGCATGTGTCGACAGGTCACAGAAGTACGAGGCTTCACTGACGCCCAGAAGGAGGAGTACTTCAGAGGAGATTCAGTGATGAAGAGCTGTGCAGCAGAATCATCTCACACATCAAGACGTCCAGGAGCCTCCACATCATGTGTCAAATCCCAGTCTTCTGCTGGATCAGTGCTACAGTTCTGGAGCACATGTTGACCACAGACCAGAGAGGAGAGCTGCCCAAGACCCTGACTGACCTGTACTCACACTTCCTGCTGGTTCAGACAAGAGGAAGAACAACAAGTACGGTGAGGGACATGAGACGACTCCACAGCAGCTGACGGAGGCTGACAGGGACGTCTTCTGAGCTGGGGAGGCTGGCACTTAACTCTGGAGAGGAAACATCATGTTCTACCAAGAAGACCTGGAGCGTGTGGTCTTAATGTCACAGAGGCCTCAGTGTACTCAGGAGTTTGTACTGATATCTTCAGAAGAGAGTGTGTGATCTCCAGAAATCAGTCTACTGCTTTGTTCATCTGAGCGTTCAGGAGTTTCTGGCTGCAGTCTACATGTTCCACTGTTACACCGAAGGAACAGAACCAGAAGAACTCACACTTTGGGAACATAGGAACACAGACAGTACCTTCTCCTGGAGACCTCCTGAAGAAACCATGAAGAAATCCTCACAGTACAATGGTCATCTGGACCTGTTTGTTCGCTTCCTTCACGCTCAGTCTGGAGTCCAACCAGAGAGTCTTAGGAGGCCTGCTGGGTCGGACAGGGAACAATCCAAAGATCATCCAGAGAGTCATCAACAACCTGAAGAAGATGCAGAGTGATGACAATTCTCCTGACAGAAGCATCAACATCTTCCACTGTCTGACTGAGATGAACGACCACTCAGTTCATCAGCAGATGCAACAGTTCCTGACGTCAGAGAACAGATCGAAGAAACTCTCTGAGATCCACTGCTCAGCTCTGGCCTACATGCTGCAAATGTCAGAGGAGGTTCTGGATGAGTTGGACCTGGATAAGTTCAACACATCAGACCAGGGTCGACGGAGACTGATCCCAGCTGTGAGGAACTGCAGGAAGGCTCGGTGAGTCCAGACATGATCAATAACATGTTCAATCAGTGGAGATGAGTCGTTCTTCAAATACACTCAGTGTTAGATGGTTCTCATTGTTTTGTGCAGCATGGTGCTGCAGTGGTCAACACTGTTAGTGCAGCCTTTCTGTGAGGAGGAGGTTCTCCTGGTGTCTGCAGGGTTTTCTCTGGGTTCTCCAGCTTCCTCCACAAACCCAAAGACATGTAGATCGGAGTTAGGTTGATTGGAGACTGAGATTCAGTGTCAGCTGAGATGTGTGTGTGTGTGTGTGTGTGTGTGTGTGTGTGTGTGTGTGTGTGTGTGTGTGTGTGTGTGTGTGTGTGTGTGTGTGTGTGTGTGTGTGTGTGTGTGTGTGTGTGTGTGTGTGTGTGTGTGTGTGTGTGTGTGTGTATTCTCATTTACATATAAGAGCAACTAGATCAGATGTGTAGAGTGAAATATATATATAAGGGCTGTCAAAATTAACGTGATGATTAATTTGTGTTAATTATTTTAACGCATTAACGCATGTGCAGAATGAGCCGCTCCATGAACCCCCCCCCCCCCCACTCACTCGCTCAGAGCGACACACGCAGTGAGATCACAGCTCGTTCACGTGAAGCAGCCGCTCAGTTACTCTGTAGAAGTGAAACACAGAGTTTCTCTGGTCTCAGCTGCTCTGGGATCAGCTGCTTCATGATCAGAGCAGAAGCTGCAGCTGGTTTGTACCGAGCTGGAGTTTCTGTGTCCTCCTCCACTCGGCTCTCACTGGAACTAATAAACACTCATCACTAGTTATCAGGACCTGATCAGCACAGGAAGTCACTGAGTGTTGGTTTGATTCCACAGTTTATGAGGCTGCATTTAAACATCATGAAAGTGACTCGTCAACATGTTGTGCTCAGTACAACACGAGACGCTCACAGTCAGGACTCAGTGTTAAAATGAGCGACACGCAGACATGATCCGACTCCATCGATTCAGAACCAAACACATGACCGGACGTCTGTCACCTGAATCATCCCAATAAAAAATGAACTGTGAACGTGAACTAGTTCATTTTCATCTGCATGAACTGAACTTGGAACTCGTTCTTTTTAAGTGTGAACTGGCTCAACACTGCTTCTGCAGATGGGCTCAGATTCAGATTTCACATTCACATTTAATTGTGTAAAGGTTTGGTTGTTTGTTTGATTTAAAAAGAAAGAAAACAGTTTTATTCAACCATCCTATATTTGATAAAAAAAAGAGCAAAGGCTAAGAAGCCCTGATTGTTTAGGATAAAGGTTCTTTGAGTTTTATAAAGATATTTAATGTTCTAAATAACATCATCCTATGTTTGCTCAGAGGCAAAGCAAAGAGACAGACACATTTAATTATGGTGTGGTATGTTTTAGTTTGATTTTATTGTATTTTTCAATCTTACTAACTATCACTTGGACTTGTCATCAATAACAACACTAATGTTAAATGTATATATCCGCCTTCTGTCATTTATCTTTCTGTTCCCACAACAATATACAGAGATAGAGGGGATTTTTCAGGCATTTAGAAACGGTGATTAATCAGATAAATCACAGCTTCTCTGTGTTTAGGATGAGAATCACTGACTGTTCCTTTAAACTGAAGAAGCAGAACTGGAAATATCGTTTATTCTTCTTTCTGGTCAAACTAGAATTCCCACCCTGCGTTTGTACGCCACCACCAACCAGTGCAGCGTCCGTCCCTCCAGGTTCCTGACATGTTGACTTCACAATAATATGAGGTCACTGTAACCTTTGACCTTTGACCACTGAAATCTAATCAGTTTATCTTTGAGTCCAACTGGTCAAAATGTGAAGAAATCCCCTAAAGACAGACTTGAGACATCATGTTCAAGAGGCCAGAAACATGTTGTTTGACCTTGACCTTTGACCTTTGACCACCTGAATCTAATGAGTTCCTCTGTCAGTCTGAATGAACGCTTGGACCAAATCTGAAAGGATTCTCTTGAGGAGTTTTTAACATGTTCATGAGGCAAAGAGGGGATTTACCAGGGTGAGGGTCACATGATCACGTTTTGTATGAATGTTGTGTTTTCTGATTTTATTCTAACAGATATTTTCTTTAATTACAGACTCAGTGGTTGTGACCTCTCAGAGACTCACTGTGAAGTCGTGGCCTCAGCTCTGAAGTCAGACCCCTCACATCTGAGAGAACTGGATCTGAGTGGAAACTACCTGCTGGTTTCAGGAGTGAAGCGGCTGTGTTCTGGACTGGAGAGTCCAAACTGTCGACTGGAGACTCTGAGGTCCTTAAATCCTTCTTCACTTTTCCAACTTTCTTTCTTATTGGGTCATTATTTATTTAAATTGTCTCAGTTCTGCTCTGCTCACTGTCCCTCAGTCATCTGTCACTCACCCAGCCTGTCAGTCACGTCCACCTCATCAGCTCCATTCACCTGCACTCACCTGCTCCTGATCACTAAGAAAGTGTCAGTAAATAACATGTGGACTGAGGCCGAGCACTCGTCCTACTCAGGTTTTCAAAATAAGACACGTTGGACAGTTGATAAGTATAGAAACAAACAGGAAGTGACTGTCAGGAGCCATCCCTACTTTAAACAGTGTTTAATTACACAAACCTGCTCAGTGACCAACACAGAGAAGAAGCTGATGAATGAAACAATGGTCCAACATGTCTGATCTGATATTTATCTTCAGGTCACAGACTGGACTGAGGTCAGCAGCATGTTGAGAGTCTGTGTTGACATGATGACGATCCACAACAACAGGAGGACACATTCAAATATTCATATTTCTTTATCCAGGTTGGAGTTCTGCATTCTGTCAGAGATCAGCTACTCTTCTCTGGCTTCAGCTCTGAGGTCAAACCCCTCTCATCTGAGAGAACTGGATCTAAGTAACAACAACCTGCAGGACTCAGGAGTGAAGGAGCTGTGTGGTTTTCTACAGAGTCAAACCTGTCGACTGGAGACTCTGAGGTCAGTTCACTGACGGACTTTTGTAGATCTCATATCTATAATAAAGTATTTATACCCAATTTATCTCATTTAATCCTAATTTAACATAATTCCTCTTCATACATAATTTGAATCCATTCATTAATTAATCTGTGACATTTTAAATATTCAGCTACTTGTTAAAACACATCTGAGTTTAGTTCTGGATTTCCTAAACTGATCTGCAGAACAGAGACCGGGTCCAAATAATATATTAGTACTGAATCAGGACTCGTTTTTAGTCCAACATGTCTGATTTCATATTTATCTTCCATGTTATGAGTCTGTGCTCACATGAATATTTGTATGTTATTTTCACACATGAACTCAGTTTAATTTACAGTTAAGTTTTATCCTTTATTCAGGTTGGAGAGTGCAGTCTGTCAGAGATCAGCTGTTCTTCTCTGGCTTCAGCTCTGAGGTCAAACCCCTCTCATCTGAGAGAACTGGATCTGAGTGGAAACGACCTGCAGGACTCAGCAGTGAAGGAGCTGCTTGATCTACAGCAGAGTCCAACCTATCGACTGGAGACTCTGGGGTCAGTAGATGGTTGGAGTCAGTCCACGCTGCTTTCATCGTATGTTACTAAACACAGTCAGTATCACAAGATCCAGGGTCTGTGCTACCAAGCAGGATTTGTGGTTATCAGGTTAACTTCAGGTTTCGTTTTTTCAGTCCTACGAAGCTCGTTCACTTCTTAACGAGATAAATCACCATGGTAACTTCTGATGAACGGCTAACCTGCTCCAGGTTAAGTTGGAGATCAACCCGTATCAAAGCTCCGCCCACTGACCACAGTGACTCTCCACTGTTGTGTGGTGCACACTCTCCTTCAAGGGACGGATAAGGGAAGTTTAAATCAACGTCTGGTTGGTTCAGTTGATCTCTAACTCACCCAGAACATCTCAATCTCTCCAGACTCATCCTGTCACCAGAACACCAGATGCACTCAGTCAGCTTCCTGAAGATAGGTCCATGTGTTTTTATTGAGTAATGATGTCAGAGGTTTCCACCACAGTGTGTGTCCTTAGAGACAGTGTGTGTCCTCAGAGTCAGTGTGTGTCCTCAGAGACAGTGTGTGTCCTCGGAGTCAGTGTGTGTGTTCAGAGTCAGTGAGTGTCCTCAGAGACAGTGTGTGTCCTCAGAGTCAGTGTGTGTCCTCAGAGACAGTGTGTGTCCTCAGAGACAGTGAGTGTCCTCAGAGACAGTGTGTGTCACATCCTGGGATTCAAACGTTTCTGATCAAGAAGCTTCTTCTCTTTCACTCGTCTTGTTAGTAAACAACAGATTCAGATCTCGTGGCCTCGAGTTATTTATCTCGTTCACACACGTTATTATATCGTGGTCACGTAATATATTTTTACCAAATGCCACCAGGGGGCGCTGTAACTTACACATTGACACAATCCCAGATGTGTTACCAGCTGTTCTTCCTGCATTTAGCAGCTGTAACTGAGTTTCTTTTATTCTGGATCATGTGTTTGTTCTCCTCTGATTTTTATTATAGAACAGTTTGATCCTCGTTGTGAAATATGAGGCTCTGCTGTCAGTCAAACTGTCCATGTCTGTGATTGGTCATACGCAGTAAAGCCCGCCCCTTTTATGTGCACGTGCTCACACAGTGAAACATGTCTTCACCTGTAACAGCAGTAAATCCACCTCTCAGGTGTCCACTCTGCACTTTGACATGCAGAGGAAACACACTTAGCTCTTAGCGTGTTCATTCCAACACGTGAACATGAAGCAGAGTGGAAGCTGCTCCACCTCTGAACAGGACTGAAGTCCCTGCTGCTCTTTCTGCTGGATGTGCTGCATCACTGACTCACAGCTGATGAAGTGAGTCTCTGTAACACTGATGTCTTCTTCTCTCAACAGTTGGTGGTCTTGGTGGAGCTGAGTGTGAAGAGGACAGTGTGTGTGGACGGAGGCTGAGCTGTGTCCTGAGGATCCAGAGGCTGAAGCAGCAGCAGCTTGTGTGTAGAGCGGCTCTGACTGGGCCTTGTTGCTGGGAGGCAGAGTGGAGACAGAGCTCCAGAGGAACCAGAGGAGGTGAGCTGCTCTGAGATCAGCTGTCACCCAGTGTCCAGTCCACCATCCTCCCTGTGTGTTCCTGTGGATGTGACACAGCATCATCAGTGGATCTGCTGCTGCTCTGTCCTTTGACTCAGTGTCTGCAGACACACTCACGCTCCTCCACCTCCTCCACTCTTTTATTCACTCACATATTCTGAACACAAACACACTCAGCAGATTGTTTCTGTTCACGACGACATGACTGCAGATCAACACTTTTCTGAATCTGTTTTGAGTGAATTTGCAGCATCTTTGTTTTCGACCTCTTCCCTCCGTTCACGATCTTTACCGCTCGTCCTCTTGAGGCCGATTGTGTTTATTCACATGAAGAATGTGTTTATTGAAATGACACAACACCAACAGAATATATAAACCCTCTGTAAAGAGTCACATATAGTGTATTTAACTTTGCTTTTATTATTTTCCACCTGTGTCCCTCAGTATGTCTCCACGTGTGTATAACCACATTCTGTGTATCTGTTCATGATCTTAAAGTTCCTGGATTCACATCACAAATTGATTTAGTTCAACACAAAGTTAAACACATTTAAATCACTTTGAGTTCAAAATCTGAGTTTTGTCTTTGACACAAAAGATCAAAACCCTGGACTCAAAAATGGGACGTTTTCATTTCTGCATCAGGTGCAGAGCAGTGGTTGCTTTTCTACTTTTTGACCCACAAGTGGCGCTGTAGTATAACAGCAGAACATCCCGGTCAAAGCCTTTATATTCAGTCTATGAGTCAAACACATGGATCATTTCCTCTGTGACAAACCAGATGTAACGAGAAGAAAAACATCTCCGAGAGAAAAGTTCTGTTGTTTCTACTTGTCTCTGCTTTAATGCTCAATAAACATCCTTCCACCGACTTCACTGGAATCATGACTCTGGTTTTCTTTCCTCTTGCAAACAAACAGGTGGAAACATCACCTCCTTGCTGCAGGTACATGAACAAAATCACCAGTTTGACATAATGGAAACAACCAGAAGAAAAGTGAATGTCATATTTACAGAATAAAGAAGAGTCGATGAAGAGCAGAGCATTTTTAAGTCTCTGAGGAAACTTTCATAAATATTTTATCATATTTAATAGAAAACTGACCCAAGGAGGTTTTATACAAACGTAGATGAAGATTCTTCGTCTGTCCAGTTTGTGAATTGTTGCTAAAATAATTTCTAAAATAATGATGTAAATCTGTTTGTATGTTCTCGACCACCAACTCAGAACAACCACAAGGGGGAGACTGTAGCAGGCCTCTGGGAACAGCAGCATGCTGGGAAATAACTGCTGATGGGAGGTTCACAGCAGAGACAAGGGACAGGAAGTGTCTGAGAGATGATGTCCTGAAGACAGTGGACATGTTGGGCCTGTTGTGTTGAACAGTTTGTGTTATTCTGTGGAGACACTTGTCTCAACATGATGATTTCACTGAGTTTATTTCCAAGCCTGTCTCAGTTCTTTGTGACTTCAGGATAAGAAATGTTTGACAGAGTCGGTTCCTGACAGGCTCAAGTTCTCACTGTACGGAGAGGTCATCATGTGACTTTGTTATGATCATCAACACACGTGTGTCAGTGTAACATGTGACTGTGACGCCATGTTCATGAACACGCTGCTCTAACATCTGTCCAGCAGATGTTGAAGCTGTGAGGTCCACTTCCTCTGCACCAGAGTGAGACCATCATCTCTGCATGGAGCTGTGCACGAGGCTGTTGTCATGGTGACACAGACAAGACACAAAGTGTGAAGGACACGTCGTCCAAATGATCCGTTCAAATTCCACCAAACATATTTATGGGATATACTTTATGTTACGGGTCCCAGGATTTGTACCACAGCAACAAAGTATGTCTGTGAAGTACAGCATGAATGCAGCGGCAATAAAGACACAGAGCGTTCAGTTCTTCATCCAGACTGCATCTTATTCAAATTCAACACAATTTCAAATAAAGCATTTCTCTGAGTGTCAGCCTCTGTTTCAGTTGATAACTGCATTTTAAAGTGCATAAAACATACATTCAATTATCCTCTCCTTTGTGAATATGTAGCATCTGTGGAACATCTGCATGCATCTGCATGCACTACCGCCACCAGGGGCGCTGTGTGGAAAACCGAAGCTACTATGTGAGGCACACAGCCCCATCAGTGTGAAACTGAACATTTAATTAAAACTTAGACAGTAAATAAAGATGGATGACGTGTTTCCACTTCCTCCCGCTGTACGAAAGTGAAGCCAAAACATCTCAGGTACGAACGCTGCCATCTTGTGTCACTGGAGTGGAGCTGCAGTCTCGACGTTCTGACAAATAATATTTAACATGTATGAGACGTTTTAGTCTGGCACAATTTGAAGTGTTATTTTGTTAATTACAATTATATCACAGATTATTGGTTAATTGTTTCAGCTCTTCTTGTAAACGCTGTCATGTCAATAAATTGGAACTTAACCATATTTAAAATACTCATGTTTTACACATTTAAACATTTGAAGTTAGTTCTTCAGTGTTTGAGTTTCGTTCCACCACCAGAGAACTCTGTGAGCGATAAGCAGCATCAGGGGCTGATGGGTAATGTAGTCTTTAGAGCCGTGTAACATGTTTGAATTAATTCAATATTAACAATAGATGATAGTTATATTATTAAACACTGAATCATTTCATTTAACTCTTTATGTAAAAACTTTAGCTTCTATTTCCCATTAACATTGATTAACACAAATGAATTTGATTTAATCTAAGAATAAATATGAATTATGACACATATATTTACTTATTTGACTTCCTGATACATGTGACTCACTTCCTCACAGATCTCTGTTTAACAGACGTGTTTAAAACGGTCAGAGGAAGAACAGGAAACAGCTGATGTGCCGCACATAGCAGCTTTGTACTCTGTTGTTATTTCATCTGTTGTGTTTTTGCAAAATGCCAGAAATACTTTAGATATGTACACACAGACCTCAGATCCCCTGGTGGTGAGAAACGTCTCTGCTGCCGCCGCATTGAAGAGAGAGGCTGATCACTTCAGGTGACAGACTGGAGTGCTTTTTTCCCGTGTTTGTTTTACTGGTACTGTGTGTGATTGATCCCCCTTTTGTTGCGCTGGTGCACTACTTCCCTTTTTTGTTTCCTGTGTTTCTACTGTGCCTTCGAATTGGCCTATCATACTAAACACAGGAGCCATGAGGGGAGCGGGAGGTGCAGTGGGCGAGCTATCATACGGAGGGGGGACTCCTTGATGTAGCACCGGATATACTGACGTCACGTCTTTTTCAGGCATTGGGCTTGCTTTTTCCTCTTTTATTACTTTTACTAAGCTGGCAGAAAAAATGGATAACAGCACCCGCTCATTGTGGTATTTTAGCGCCTTTTTTGTAAGTTTTTTCTTTTTGTAACCACCACAGCTGGTGGAGGCTCAGTCGGCTTTTGTCGTTGCGTCTAATTCTTTTCTTTTTAATACTGACAGCCTATGAGTTATTGGGGGAAGTGGGTTGTCTTTTGAAAGGACTGGGATCATCCATCCTTGTTTAATCCACTTGTGTAAGTGTCTCTGTTCTTCTTTTCTGTTTTTTTCACGATCCACAGAGTGTTCTATGGTTTTTAAAACGACCGCCTCTATTTTATCACGATAGGTCGACATTTTATTTCTCTCTTATATACTCATACAACAGTTTTATTTATTTATGCTGTACACTTGAAGAGTTTCAACAAGGAGGACGCATTGCCATGTACTCTTGGGTCAGAACAGGAAGCTTCTACTGCAAAATAAGTTCTGCAGCGCCTGTTCTCTGGGTGTATAACACAACCGTCAGAATACGTTTTTCCTCTGTCAAATAACCTCTTCAACTTCTATTCCACCCACATGTACAGAACAGAACTGTAATTGTCTTAAACTCTGTGTGTTGGCAATATACCGACAATTTACAGGACCCACCCAATCATTTCTTTTCCCCACATTTATTTATCTGACTCCATTTATGATTTCGTCATTAACATTTGTGCACGTTCCTCACGCCACTTTTATAGTGCACGTTCCTCACGCCACTTTTATAGTGCACGTTCCTTACGTCACTTTTATAGTCACCCAGACTGACGTTCCTTACGCCCTTTTTATAGTGCATGTTCCTTACGCCACTCTTAGTCACCCAGACTGTATCGTATAAAAAATAAATAATAAAAAACTTTTGAACACTTTTCAATGTTTTTAGTTGATTTTATAAATTTGGTTTTGACTACATGTGTCTGCTTCGTTGATTATTCACAGTTTTTTAGAGTATTCAATACAGAGGATTTTATGAAAAAGGTTCCTCCTCACCTGGTTTTAGCAGACCGCGGTCACTGTGATCAACGAACTCCGGGACACATGGAAATGTGTTTCTTACTCGTCCGAATCGGTCAACAACCTTTCATCTCGAATCACGTCGGGGTCACCAATTGTTGAGCTCGGTCCCATTCTGGACCCGACAGCATCGTGGTCATGGATTCGAGGTTCAAGTGGGAAAGGTAATAATTAGACAAGTTCAATGTTCAAAAGTTTCACAGCAATAAGTTTATTGTATAAGAACAATACTTACAGAGAGTCTCTGGGGTTCTGCCAGACACGTCACCAAGAAGCCCCGTATCATTCGAAGTTCACAGTATATATGGTAAATCACAGGGGGCGTCACAGAAGAGGTCATGGGAAGGCTTCAGTTATTGGTCTAATGTATTTAACTTCCTCAATGTGTAGCTGGGCAGATGTGTCTATGTGTCAATATTTCCTCAGTGTCATAGCGCCACCTACTGATTTGCCATGAAACAGGAAGTACATTGTAAATACACTCTGCAGTATCCAACCGGCTCCGAACAGCTGACCTATGATCACAATCCTGACCTGAACACATCCATATATTAATATTAGTTCAGGGTCATAGCGCCACCTACTGGTCAGTGTGATAATTAAGTTGTTGTAACATTGTCCAATTGACACAAAATTGCTCATGCTACATCAGAGGCCCTACTTGAACAGATATATTAGTCTGTAGGTAATAATAGTGATGGCGCCACCTGCTGGCAACAGGAATTAAGCTTTGTTTTACAACTATCATTCGATTTACATACAATTTTCACAGTGTGATCTGCAATTGATAGCGTGGTCCGTAATGAGCAATTAGCAGGCAAGGATCGACATCGCGTGACAGACAACGCGGAGACGTGCACTTGGTCATTGATCGCTCTCTCCACCGACCACAACGTAGCCCTAGTTACTATTAAGTTTTTGTATTTGTCCACATATTTAGCAGATTAAATCTTCTCATTTGTCTGTATTCTCTGACTTCCCTTCATGTTTTCTGACCCATTTCAAGCCTCTTTTAATCCTTTTATATCTCACAGTCCAACCTTTGTCGGAAAACAGTCCTTCCCGTATTATGTTTTGTTTAGTGGGACTATTTGACTTGTCTGAGGATATAACTTCAGTTGTTTCTCTTGTAGCCTATAAGATGAAGCTGCTGCACACACTAACTGGTCAGTCGGCTTTCCCGTCC
>VCHM03000360.1:0-17280 GCA_006182925.3 Reinhardtius hippoglossoides
GTTTTAAATGTTCATAAATCTCCAAACAAAGCCCCATGAAAGCAACTTTGTATTTTAGATTTTGAGTTGAAGACTAGAACGTCTAAATGTGTGTAAGTTTAGCCTGAGGTGGTGGTGGTGGTGGTGGGGGGGGAGGTTAGAACTTAACTTTATTACTTCACTATCATTTACGTGGATGCACAGGTCTGCACTTTTCAAATTTTGACGATATAATATTTGTTTGAAGATTGTAATGATGTGGTTCATGTGTTTCTTTGTGGGGGGGTGTTTGGGTCAATGTAGGCTCCCCAGGTCCCTTTTGCCTGAGGCCCCTAAAGTCCCTTGAAACGCCCCTGGAGTCCCACAAATGAGTTTTCATGGTGATTCTCTGGCGGAGCAGTGAACGCTGCGTTGACCGGCCGAGTTGCACGTGTTGTAAACGGAGCTGTATCGTAAAAAACCTGCCTCAACTAGTTGCTCTACAGAATGAGTTCTAACAGAAAACTACAATAAACACAGAGAATATATACGATGTATTATAAAACACATTGAGCTCATACAACCAGCACATCCTGCAAGTTTAAAACCAGAATAATCAGACAATTCTGGTTAATTGTCAATTTCATTTGATAACTAATTGTTGCCAGATATTTATTTATCGACTTTAAAAGTCATTTAGATTCTGTTACACTTCATCAAATAGTGATATGATGATATTATAATCACACATTTAAAAGTGTATTATCAATCAATCAATCAAATTTTATTTGTATAGCCCATATTCACAAATCACAGTTTGTCTCATAGGGCTTTAACAGAGTGTGACCTCCTCTGCCCTTAACCCTCAACAAGAGTAAAACTACTAAAAAACCCTTTTAACAGGGTAAAGAAGGTAGAGACCTCAGAGAGAGCCACATGTGAGGGATCCCTCTCCCAGGACGGACAGAAGTGCAATAGATGTCAAGTGTAAAGGAGAACATCATCAAGATAAAGGTTTTAGCAGCATTGATAAGGGTAAACATTTTGAAGCATAACTGAAGGTCAATGAATAGATGGATTATTGTCAGTAATTGTCGAGTATCTGAGGAGAAATACTATATATCAGGCAGTCCTGCTGCAATCATAGTCTATGGTCAGCTGCCACCACGATCATGATCCACCATCAAGATCGGATGCCACTATAGTCCACAGTCATTGTCCACTGCCGCCATTAGGATCCATCATCAGCTGCCACCTCGATCGTGGTCCAACACCATTATCAGATGCCAACACGATAAAGGATCCGCCATTATTATCACGATCAGCCAGCACGATACAGAATCCGTCATACTGGATCCACCATTACGATCTCTGATACGCGATCCACAGATCATAATCCACGATGTGGCCACAGCTGCGGCCCTGGATCTGCGGACGATAAGGCAAAGGGACTCCGGGGATGAAGTCAAGTCAGTAACATGTATTGATGAGATATGAATTTCTACGATTGAGAAGAGGAAGGAGAAGCTGGAAAGAGAAGCTCCGAGTGTCATGTGTCCCCCGACCTTCTAGACCTATAGCAGCATAACTAAGAGCAGGTCTAAGACAAGCCTGGACCAGCTCTAACTATAAGCTTTATCAAAAAGGAAGGTTTTAAGCCTACTCTTAAACGTACAGATGGTGTCTGCCTCTCGAACTGAAAGTGGGAGATGATTCCACAGGAGAGGAGCTTGATAGCTGAAAGCTCTGGCTCCTACTCTACTTTTAGAGACTTTAGGGACGACAAGTAAGCCTGAATTCTGGGAGCGCAGTGCTCTAGTGGGTTGATAAGGTACTATCAGCTCTTTGAGGTATATGGTGCCATATTATTAAGGGCCTTAAAGGTGAGGAGGAGAATTTTAAATTCTATTCTAGATTTAACCGGAAGCCAGTGTAGCGACGCTAATACTGGAGAAATGTGGTCTCTTTTCTTTGTTCTTGTCAGGACACGTGCTGCGGCATTTTGGACGAGCTGCAGAGTCTTTAACGACTTACTGCTGGAGCCTGATAATAAGGAATTACAATAATCAAGTCTGGATGTAACAAAAGCATGGACTGGTCAGATTTTTTAGATATTACGCAAGTGGAAAAAGGCGGTCCTAGAAATTTGTTTCAAGTGTGAATTAAAGGAAGAATCAGGATCGAAGATCACTCCCAAGTTCCTGACTGTTTCATTGGAAGCAAGGGCAATGTCGTCTAGCGCAGCTATATCATTAGATAATGTATCTCTAAGGTGTTTAGGGCCAAGTATTAGAACCTCTGTTTTATCTGAGTTTAACAAGAGAAAATTGCAGGTCATCCAGGTTTTAATGTCCTTGAGACATGCCTGGAGTTTAGTTAATTATTAATTATCAATTATTTAAACCAGTTTAGGGCGGTTCCTTTAATGCTAATTAACTGTTCTAGTCTCTGTAATAAAATTTGATGGTCAATTGTGTCGATTGCTGCACTGAGATCTAACAGAACGAGGACAGACACAAATCCCTGATCTGAAGCTATTAGAAGGTCATTAGTGACTTTAACCTCTGTGCTGTGATTGGCTCTAAACCCCGACTGAAAGTCTTCATATATATTATTTTCCTGGAGAAACTCACACAGCTGATTGGCTACAACTTTTTCTAGGATTTTAGACAGGAAGGGGAGGTTAGATATCGGTCTGTAATTGGCTAAATCCTCTGGGTCTAGGGTGGGTTTTTTGATAAGGGGTTTGATTACAGCTATTTTAAAGGACTGTGGTACGTATCCTGATGATACTGACAGATTGATTGTGTTCAGTAACGAACTATCAATTAGGGGCAGAATTTCTTTAAGTAATTTTGTAGGAATGGGATCTAAGATACAAGTTGTTGGTTTAGAACATGAGATTAGTTTGGTCAGCTGATCAAGGCTGATCAGAGAGAAACTGTCTAAATAATCGGTAGGATTCTCAGCCGTTTCTGAGATTTCTGTTCTTGGTAGGGTATTAGTGCCAATTGAGGGCAGGAGATGGTTGATTTGATTTCTAATAGTTAGAATTTTATCATTAAAGAAGGTCATAAAGATATTGCTATTTAGGGATTGAGGAATACTGGGTTCGGTGGAGGTGTGACTCTCTGTCAGCCTGGCTACAGTGCTGAAGAGAAACCTGGGGTTGTTTTTATTCTCTTCTATTAGTTTTGAGTAGTAGGCAGCTCTTGCTTTAACACTACTCTTCCAGTCTAGGAGATATTCAACACGGTTGCTGGAGCGCCACTTCCTTTCTAGTTTTCTTGATACTTGTTTTAACTCATGTGTCTTGGAATTATACCACAGCGCTAATTTACTATGTTTTACATGTTTCTTTTTTAGAGGCGCTATTGAGTCTAATGTTATCGTAATGAGTCTACAGAGCTATCGACGAGATGGTCAATCTCAGTGGAGCTAGGGTTTTTAATGAATTTGTTGTTTATATCGACGGATAATACAGGTTTAAATGTAATCGGAATTATTCCTTAAATTTAGCTACAGCACTATCAGGTAGACATCTAGAAAATGAGTTTTTTATTAGTGGCATATATTCTGATAATGACAAATTGAAGGTTATTAAATTATGGTCTGATAGAATTGGATTGCGCGGGAGTACTGTTAGATGTTCAATTTTGACACCGTATGATAATTCAAGGTCAAGTGTGTGGTTACAACAATGAGTAGGTTGGTGACACACTGACTGAAACCAATTGAGTCTAGTATTGAAATAAATGCTACGCTAAGGCTATCTTTATTATTGTCAACATGAATATTAAAGTCACCAACAATAATAATTTTATCGGTCTTTAGGACGAGGTTTGATAAAAACTCAGGGAATTCCGTTAAAGATTCAGTATAAGCCCCAGGGCACGGTAAACTACAGCAAATATGATTGGCTGTTGGTGTTTCTTGGATTGGCGTGGAAGACTAAGAACAAGACATTCAAATGAGTTGTAGCTTAGTTTAGGTTTAGGATTAATTGATAGACTGGAGTTAAAAATAGCAGCAACTCCACCTCCTCGACCGAATTCTCTGGGAACGTGTGGATTTATATGACTGGGGGGAGTAGATTCATTTAGACTGACATATTCATCAGGATGCAGCCAGGTCTCAGTGAGGGACAATAATCTATTTTTAGATCTGAGACTAGTTCATTAACTAAAATAGCCTTAGATGATAATGATCTTATGTTTAAAAGACCACATTTAAAATTCTGTTGCAGAGGTTGTGTTAATTTGTATTAGATTTTTTTGTGGAATTCTCCCTCTGTTATTGTTTGATTTAAATAATTGAATGGGACGGTGGACAGACACAATCTCTATGGGTTTGTGGTTGTGTGACTGATCCAGAGGGAGCGCAGAGAAGTGTTTGGCACTGCAGCTCTGCTTCCTGGTCCCAACTCTGGGTTGTCATTTAATAGACTGGGTAATATTCCTAGATAAGAGAGATGCCCCATCCCAAGTGGGATGAACGCGGTCCCTCCTAACAAGACCAGGTTTCCTCCAAAACGTTTGCCAATTATCTACAAAGCCCACACCGTTTACAGGACACCACCTCGACAGCCAGCGGTTAAAAGACAACATGCGGCTAAACATGTCATCACCTGTTGTGTTAGGGAGAGGTCCAGAGAAAATTACTGAAATGTAATGTAAAACAAAATCAGCCTCACACCATGATGGAGTTATTGATGATGGTGAACTGCCAGCAGAGGGCAGTGTGCATCTCCTTATAGACATGAAGGGATATTCCTGAGGGAGAGAGTTACTCCCAGAGCAGCTTCCTGGCTTCAGTGTTCAGTCGCAGTTGGATTTAGTTGAGGAAACAAAATCACGTGGTCAGATTTTGATACATTTCTTGGTTTGGGATGAAATAGTCCATTAACAACAATCACATTCAAAGGTTTTCTGGTAAAAAGCCTTGAAGACAAACTTCTCCCATGTGTGCAGACCGGAACTTTTCAAAGTCAGACACAGAAGTGAAAGTTCCTTCATGTGATGTCCACATGTTCTCACTCAGCGTCACCTCTTCCTCTCAGTTTCATAAAGACAGGTGCACTCAAATGTATTTTGCATGAATTTTATGCATCGCTGCTCCTCAGAGTTAAAGTCACACAGAGTCTGAACCGTTTTCACGCACTCACACAGGAAACTGCATCAGGATGATGTTGACAGTAACTCTGAGTGTCATGCTGGTTTTTCTGAGTCAGGGTGAGAGATTTTGAACGTTGTGGAAATGTGTTTTCTTTATTTTCCTCCACAGGCTGTTGAAACTATTTCCTCTGATGCTCTTTCATTCATTTCTTATTTCAGAGTCTGCAGCCAACAGTTTTCTGACTCAGACTGATTCAGTCAAGTCTGTTAGTCTTGGAGGGACTGTGAACATCGGAGCCACAGGGAGTTCAAATATTGGTTCTTACCTCAGTTGGTACCTTCAGAAACCTGGACAGGCTCCCAAGCTTCTTATTTACTCAGCATCAACTCTTAATTCAGGAACTCCCTCTCGATTCAGTGGCAGTAGATCTAGTTCTAGCTACACCTTAACCATCAGAGGTGTTCAGGCTGAAGATGTTGGAGATTATTACTGTCTCGGTTATCATGGCGATGGAACGTTCACACAGTGATTTAGAGCCGTACAAAAACCTCCCTCAGTTTGACTGAAGTGAAACTGGTCTGCTGCAGCTGCACAGAGAATAACTGGTCCAGTGAACACAACACAAGTCTTCAAGCAGAGCGGCAATGAAGCTAAACACAACTGAAACAAACTCACAGTTTTAAATGTTCATAAATCTCCAAACAAAGCCCCATGAAACCAACTTTGTCAAATTTAGATTTTAGTTGAAGACTAGAACGTCTAAATGTGTGTAAGATGAGCCTGAGGTGGTGTGGGAGGTGGGGGGGGGGGGGGGGGGGGGGGGGTAACTTAAACTTTATCACTCTCATTTACTTGGATGCACAGGTCTGCACTTTTTTAATTTTGACTATATAATATTTGTTAGAAGATTGTAATGATGTGGTTCATGTGTTTCTTTGTTGGGGGGTGTTTGGGTCAATGTACACTGTAAAACCTAACAGTACATCTTACTAAATTAAGTAAGTTACAATAACTCAATTCTCAAAAAAAGTTGAGCCCACTAATTATCAATAATTGAACATAACTCAAAAGTAAATTATTGAAGTAATAACTTAGTATTTTGAGTGCGCTTAAATTCGTAGATCATTTTAAGTACTGGTGACATAATCAATTGTTTCATTGACTCGTTTTCTTTAAGTTGATTTTATACTATTACAAAAAATGCAATTCCCATGGGCTGCTATTTTCCTATGTCTTAGGATTTTAAGTTGAATTTTTTTGTTTGTTTATAAATCATCATATTGTGGATAAGTATGCATCCAGATCTTTAATAATCCTCCAAAGTGTTAATTACATTACATACAAGCAGGTATTTTAACAACTTGATTGACAGAAAATGAATTGCCAACTAATATGATACGTGATTCATCGTGTAGCATATGTACATTGAAAGTATAAATGACAATTTGTTTCATAAATTCAGCTTCTCAACTATGAGAATATATTGTTTTATTTTCCTTGTCTTGTAAATCTTTTAATATTTTGGAGTGTTGAAGGATGGGGCGATTACATCACTGTGGGGTCAACTTCTGTTTGTGATTTCCAAACGATTTTCCAGCCCAAATCATTATCGTATTTTATAGTCCGAACCATATTTCCTGCGTGTCACGGCTGCGGGTTCCTAGTATTTCCTCGAATAAAAGCACGGATCTATACGCAAGAAAACGTCAGAATCTACGTTATGAGTCCGTGCATCTTCCGCTCCTGCAACAATAAAACCTTATTAAAATAAATGAATCGATTCAGTCAACAGAAACGCGAGAGTGCTTTTACTCTGAAGCGGGAGCAGGAAGAAGTGAGTGCTTTAACCTGATGATCTGGCGCTGAGGTAAAGCGGATCTACGGCCAATTTACACCAGTAACGCAGACAGCGAGGCCCGGGGGGGTAAAACTGTGTCAGATATTTAGAAAAGCTATTTGAGCTTTTACAGACTCATTCAGCTTTCAACGTCAACTTCACGTAAGTCTGCTCACAACCGGTAACCTGCCGTTCACCTGCTGTCGCACACGGTACGAGGGGGACGGAGGGCGGGACCGGTTCGAACCGGCCAGCACCAGGTTTGCACTCGGCAGCGGAGTGATGGAAAAGATCGGCGCGAAGAGTTTTTTGCTGGACAAACTTCACTACTGACCGAGAACCCCGCGACGATACTTCTTCCACGCAAGGTAACGTTGTTCCTTTATTGCTGCTTTTCATGCCTTGGTTTTTTAAATATACAAGAACAATGTCTGACCGCTGAAACTTGCTAATGAGTTCGGTAAACGGCGCTAGCTTGAAGCGCGCCCAATTCCCGCTTCTGAAAAACTTTCAAAAGTTAACGGTCAAACGTCGTGTAGCTAAAGTTGGCAGTTGTTGAGTTAACATTAGTAAGTTTGTGAAAGTGTTCGGTCAAGCTCCAGTTATAGTTCTGGTTCGCTAAGTTCGGTAACGTTAAGGTAATAACTGTTCAACTATTTTAAAAGCACAGAATGAGAGAGAGAATGGCGGTGGAAACATGGTTAGCTTGGCATGGTGCTTTCAGGCTCCACCCTGTTAACGGTCATTGTGGAAAAGTGGCAGGTGTGTGAAGACTACAACCAAAATCAAAGTTTCTGCCGAGACTTAGAGTTCTACTGCCTAAAGGTCAGTTGTTTTTAAGGAGAGCAAACCATGTGGAAATGTTTTCTACTGCCCTACAAATACAGTTATTGAGACATTACAGACTGTATCATGGCCAGTATTCCACAATTTCACCTTTACCATGCCTGTATAACAACTGTTTGTGTACATTTAGTACTTTTAATTCACTAAAGGTGGCTATGAATGCAGGAAAGCGCAGCAGGTCTAATCCAGAGGGTGCAGCGTCCAGGGCCAACATCAAAAGACCCAGAAGAGGGGAAGTCAACTTCCTTCCTAATTATCCACTGGGAGAAACTAAGGACACATTGGAGACCATGAGGCTTGAGATGGTGGAGCAGTTCAAGAGGACATCGATTGAAAGAGACGCGGTTCTCATCCACCAACTCATGCAGCGTACCTTGCATTAAGGCGCGAAGAAATTGTGAATTCAGGTCCTCCCATTGCTGAACTAAAAGACAGATGGCCTGCACTCTTTTCTGAAGCCCAAGTGAGTAAACAATTAAAAAAAGAGCAATTAATTGACAAAACACTACTTGATCTGGAAAAATGAGCTTGAGTTGTTAATATAATATGTCTATTTGTCTGTCCTATGCTGTTGTTTTCCATGCAGCTCTACACTGAATTCCACAGGATCACCAATCAAAATCTGCCACATTCCTTCTATGCTGCCCTTGACAAGTACACACCACTGCTGCTAAAGCTCTACAAAAAGAAGAAGACTGGAAGTTTGCGAGAAGATGGAAGAGGTTATAATGGCATTTAATGTTCAGGTAAAATATTTTTTGTGTATTACATAATGTTGAATGTGAACAGGATGCCCAACATCCATCTATGCATAACCTGTGTATGTTTGTTCAACAGGACAAGAACAACATCACTGCAGCTCGAACGACAGCCCTGGCCGGCCTACCACTCTACTTAAAGGAGGATTCATCAGAGGTCTTTAAAACTTGCAAGGTATGTTTGAATTCTTTTCCATTTCCACAGCTTTTTCACCAAAACCTCATTATCTACTCACCACTATGCGATGGAGGGGGGGTGAAGTGTTTGAGTCCGGAAAACACTTTTGGAGTTTCAGGGGGAAACAGTGTTGCAGCTAAATCCAACACAATTGAAGTAAAATGGTGATCAGTTCTTCAAATGTAAAAAAAAACCTTAACATGCCTCCATACTATGCGTGTGATGTCATCCAAGTGTCCATAAGCCCGTACATTCAAATTTGATTTGAAATGGCTTCATTTAAACCATGTTTTAGCCTAAATGTCCATGATATCCTCTTTTGGAGCGTGTTCACGTTTGCAAGCACACACTGCACACAAGCTAACAGCCAAAGGGTATGCACAGGGTGCGCGTTAGCATCACTACTTCCAGAAAACAAGGTGTAAATGACGCCGTCTCGACTTGAATTTGAATGTCCGGGCTTACGGACACTTGGATGACCCACAGGAGCATTATGGAGGCATTTCATTTTTTTCCCTGTTTGAGTTACTTCAATTCTGTGGAATGGCTGCAACGCTGTTTACCCCTAAAACACAAGGTTTGTTTGGACTCAAAAATTCACCCACCCCGCCATCAGCATAGTGGTGAGTAGATAATCAGTGAATTTTAACTTAATAATATTTTAATATCTTCATCTATTCCAAAGATTTTTTGGTATTTGTTCAGTCATAACATATGCCCCTAGCCAGGCAGTGCAGTATGCAGGAGGAAATGATTACATACCCCAAAACTTTTAAAAAGAACATAATATGTGAGTCGTTTTTTGATAGCTATCATTCAGGGGTTGGGTTCAGTAACGGAAATCTTTAAAAAATTGCTTAAAAGGACTAATTTAACAGATTATCTGCTCCCAAGTTTGGGATACAAATTTGTAAAATAAGATTTGGCTCCTTACTTTTTGTGCTTCTCTAATCACAAATGTCAAGTGGTTACGTCTTGAAACTTTATCTGTAACTAATGACTTAATCAGCTATTTTGAGCAAAATATAGCAACAAATTTATACCCAATCCAGAACTCTGCCCTCACTATATATACAACTCAAAGGTAATGATCACCTAAAAAATCTTGCACTCATGGAAGGTATTGGTGCACCACATAGAAGAAACTAATGAATTAACAGTATTCCCTTTTCAGGATGAGTTGGAGGCAACCCAGGAGGGAGCAGTGGCTCTGGTGGCAGTGGTGGATGAAGCGGAGGTGCCTGCAGAGGTTCCCTTTGAAACTCACCATGTGTCAATCGTCCTCGAGATCAGGTTGTAAGTCTCACAGATCTTGGACTGATTCACTGGTAATTTTGTTTGGACTGATCTATGCTCTACATTTGAGCTACCCTGAGAAGCTGAGTGGCATCTTTGAGTTCATCCAGGTTGTCCTGCTAAATCTTGATGATGGGAGGAAAGCAGTCAAACCTAAGTTACAGTCCTTGAGAAATGAGCTGGAGTAGGTTGTCAGTAGCTTTTAATGTTTAATGTCAGCATCGTTTTTGCTTGCATGCCAAATACTGGTAGCTAATGACATGTATATACAGTAAACTATGGCACCTCTGATTTATGTGTTAAAATAGGTCCTATTCTTGGATTGCTTCTGTGGTGTTCTCACTTCTCTTCTTTACCACATGGAAATATGTTGAATTTGTATTTATATGCTTTTTATTGAGCCTCATTTTCATTGTTATTTCCAGCATATAAATGTTAATGTATACGACATTTAATTCAACCGCTTCATTGTAAAACAATATTGGCACGGAATCCAAGGGAATCCAAATGTTGACGTAAAAATGTTTCTTTTGTCAGCTACTGACACTTTGGGTGAACTATACCTTTAAACTGTTAACTTAAAATATGCCTGCTTTATGTTATACAGTTGATTGTTATGGGCATAAGAATGTGCTTAGTCTGCTGTAGCCTTTAAGATTGCATATGTGAAAAATCTGAGAGATATTCTTTGAATTTCAGCAGCTGGTTGCATTGAGATGTGAACAACAAAATAAATTGCTCAAGCTGAGTCATGTGGGTGTTTTTTATTTTGAGTTAATAGAGCTTAACAGGTTTAAAGGGAATCAGTTTCATCAAATGAACTGAGTAGCCATAATAAAGTTTTAAGTTATCACAACTACAATGTAATACTTGTCTAAATGGAAGACAACTAAGTAAATTTAACTTAAGTGGTAACATTTGTATAAAGAAGGTTCATTTAAGTTAGTCTTACTTAATTCACTAACATTTGTCAACACATTGTAAATAAGTTTGGGTAAATACTGCATATGACTATAGAATACTAAATAGACTTAAGTTCAGGTAACTTATAGGGATTGGCAATATTAACTTTATTTACCCAAGTTGCCTCATCAATAAATATTTGAGTTACTTTGCTTAAATCAAATAATTTGTAGATTTTGAATTGTTTGAGTTAATAAACTAAATGGTACAAGGCAATCACTCTCAGCAAACAGTTTGAGTTGACCTAACTTGTCAGGTTTTACAGTGTAGGCTCCCCAGGTGCCTTTTGCCTGAGGCCCCTGAAGTCCTGAAACGCCCTGGAGTCCCACAAATGAGTTTCATGGTGATTCTCTGGCGGAGCAGTGAACGCTGCGTTGACGGCCGAGTTGCACGTGTGTTGTAAACGGAGCTGTATGTAAAAAACCTGCCTCAACTAGTTGCTCTACAGAATGAGTTCTAACAGAGAAAACTACAATAAACACAGAGAATATATACGATGTATTATAAAAACATTGAGCTCATACAACCAGCACATCTGCAGTTTAAAACCAGATATTCAGACATTTGTGGTTATTCATCAATTTCATTTGATGACTTATTTTTGCCAGATATTTTTATCGACTTTAAAAGTCATTGAGATTCTGTTACACTTCATCAAATAGTGATATGATGATTATTATAATCACACATTCAAAAGTGTATTACCATTAAGCACTCACACATCAGAACATGGATGGAACAGAATATCTAATAAACTCTTATGCTAAATGTTTAATTTCCCTTTAATTTCTCAGGTTTCATTATAAACTTTACTTCTGTCACTTATTGACAATAATATGAATTATGAGGAAAGTCCTACAAACTACTAACGCGATACTTTTGTGATTTTCATCATTTTGTTTAATGTTCAAAATCAGAAGTCAGGAAACATGGTTTTCATGCAGATCCACACGAGAGAAATTACTGTCTAAGTAGAAGTTAAAACACAGATTTACATTCATATCTTTTGCCGCAGAAAAAATAACACAGAAGCAGATGTTGGTGATGATATATTTTATTTTGTAAGTAAAAAATAGAAATGTTAAAAACAAATGACATGAGACATGAAATATTTATTCTTGTTTCAAAAGTAGACAATACAGCATTGGACTGTCATAATGAGTTGAAGAAAAGACATGAAGACCTGCAGAGCTGCAGTAGAACACATGAAAATCACACGGACCCACAGTAGAGCACAATGACTCCATCCGGTCGTCTCTCTACTCCGAGCAGAGCTCAGGGTCCAGGGTTCGAGCGACAGGGCTCTGTCCGGTCAGACTGGCCTCACAGCTCACTGAGCCCGCCTTCCTCCACTGGTCTGCAGGGAGGCTCATGGTGCTGCTCCAGCTGTAGTGGCCGCCGCTCCCCAGGACCCCCGGGCTGTGAGACACCCCTGAGGAGCTGCTGCTGCCCCCCACCTTCCAGCCCAGGCTCCAGGCTGAGGGGAAGCCCCCGCTGGCCAGACACACCACAGTGGCACTGCCCTGCTTCAGCTCTTCACTGGAGGGGGGGAGGACGGTCAGGGTGGGCCGCACCACACCCACTGGAGGAGAGAGAGGGGAGAAAAGACAAAGGGATGAGGAGGAAGGAAAATGACGTACAGGTGATTTCTTGTACGTTATAAAATGAAACAGAAGAACTTCTACTGTTGAACATCATTCACTCAGTGTCAGACCATCAGCCGCAGGGTTCAAGTGTCAATGTGGCTGAGAAGGTTCACTGATAATGATTATTGATGATTATTGAGGACGTCTTCACGTCTGTTTCTCAACGTGTGACAGTGAATAACTCGTCCCTGAGATGATTCTCTTCTGTTTAAACTCACAGAGCTGAAACACTGGTGTGAAAACAGTTCAAACCTTTGTCGTCTGTTTCTTTCACTTCCTTTTCACCACATGAAGCGTGAACACAAAGCTGAGCTGCATCTACTGATAAAATCCTGTTTGTGTTCAACGTCTGATTTTTGTGCCAAAATATGTTTGATCAATTCAAACTAAACATTTTTAAATGTTTATGATTTAGTTTGAAGCTTAAGCAAATTTTAAAATTTTAAACATGTGAATAAAAATCATCATTGTACATGAAAATAGATGAAACATTTGTTTTAATATGTTGCTATAAATATATTAATCTACATAAATTGATTATGATGAATAAATATTGATCTGCATTTCTTTTTCTCAGGATATGAGATTACCTTAGATTGATAAAAATTATCAAAATTATTAACAAAATTATCAGCCAGTCAATCTCTGAACTTGATCAAATTCTTGTTCATTATTTGATAAAAGTTATAAATGCACAAAGTAAAAATCTCTGGTACTTACAGTCAATGTCGAGTTTGGTTCCTCCACCGAAAGTACCACAGTGATACAGACTCATTAGGTGCTCGTACAAAAACCTCCTGCACCGTGAACAACAGTCTGTCCACTGAAGAGTCACTTTGTTCTGGTTAAACTACACAATTTACACTGAATATTTATATTGAGCTAATGTGGCTTGAAATTTCATCAAGATTTTAATAATTAAAAAAAAAATTTTAACATTTTTTTACTTCTGAACATTGAGAGACAAAAAGTTGATTTAACTTTGTCATGAATTAATATTCGAAAAAATACTTTGACATCATTTGAAAGATGTAAAACAAACAGGATGCTTCAAAAGAATTAAAACAAAATGTTTTTAAATTCTATTGTACGTCTACTCACTCTGTAATTCAAGGGGAATGAAATACACATATTTGCATCAATGAAAGTGAAACAATTTGAATCCAGATGCTGACGAGCCTCAATTGTGCTTCTTCATATTTAGTGTAAATCCAAACAGCAACGCTCCTGAGTTTGTGTCCCACGTCACCTTCAGTCCGCTCAGAGCAGAGGAATCATTTCCATAGAGAGGAGGCTTTGCATCGTCAGCTGATCCTCCACTGAACTGAGAAGCTTTATAGTCCTGTGACTCCAACTCTGCAGGACTCAGACCCGTCAGTCGACCACAACCACCATGACTCTCATCACCCTCCTCATCTGGACGCTGGCCTGCTGCAGCTTCACAGGTTCAGTCACTCAGCAACATTTCAGACGTGATGCGCTGCCTGTTCTCTCTCTTCACCTCCGCTGATTAATGTATGATTTGTGTTTGTGTGCAGGATGCAGCGGCCAGGTGACTGTGACTCAGCCTCCAGTCGTGACATTCACTCCAGGATCCACTGTCACGCTGACCTGTAAACCAACCCCAGTGTTTATAGGGATAGTTCTGGTGATCGTATGTCCTGGTACCAGCAGAAACCTGGACAGGCTCCCAAGCTTCTTATATACTATGCATCAACTCTTAATTCAGGAACACCAGCTCGGTTTAGTGGCAGTGGAAGCAGCTCTGACTTCTCTTTGACCATCAGTGGAGTTCAGAGTGAAGATGCAGCAGTTTACTACTGTCAGAGTTCATCATAGCGGTGAGTGTTCACACAGTGATTTACAGTCGTACAAAAACCTCCCTCAGTCAGACGCAGAGACATGAGCTGTTACAGCAGGAAGAGAGTGGGACACAGACCAGTGAACACAGAGACTGACAGTAACCTCACCAAGCACAACATACACAATCACACACTTTCAGACCTAAGATGAAGCTCTTCAAAAGTTTGTTTTACTCACTTCATCACTTTATTACTACAAATCAATGACCAGTTTGTAATATTTAAATATCATTTCACCTCAAGCTTTGCTTATTCTCTTATTTTCCACAGGAGTCTCAGTAGAATATTTCTAAGTTTGTACAAAATAGATTTTCTCAAGTGCAGTATTTGCAGTAAGTAACTTCATGATGTATTTGTAGTATACTCAAGAATCCCACATAGAGCAAGGTGCATTCCATAGGCTGTATACATCTTTATATATGTTGTTTGTGGACTCTATCTTTGTACAAATGTTTTTTAAAGACATATAGACTGCAACATATATTGGTATTGATTGTCTATAGATTCTACATATTTTATATAGACTGTCATCCTCTTTAAATAGACTGTTTATGAATATATTATTATTATATAATAAATATATAATTTAGGCAGTCAATAGTCTGTATTTATATCTATATAGACCTTACATATCATTATATAGTAATCAGACTGTCTATACCAGGGGTCGGCAACCTTTTTGACAATAAGTGCCAATGTGACATTTTCTTGTGAATTAGTGCGCCATATCAACATTTTTTTATGTTAAGTTTTATTATTGAACCACATTAATATTTCCAACAGACATGCCATTTTATTCCATCCATATTGGCTATATATAGAACAAGACTTTAACGAAACATGTTTATCTCATTATGATCGCAATAATAAGTTTGTCATTAACCGCACCAACCACACTCATATTCAGAATTGCGAAAGCTTGCTTCAGTCGCATGGTTTTTGACGGTGGCTTCTCAGACCTGGACACTGCCCGTTTGATGGATCCTCCCTTGTCCTCCTGATCCTTGAAACTTCTTTCGTGCCTTGTCTCAAAGTGCCGCTTAACACTGGACGTTCGGCACACAACATTTTCAAAACATAACGTGCACACAGC
Source organism: Reinhardtius hippoglossoides (assembly GCA_006182925.3). Lineage (NCBI taxonomy): Eukaryota > Metazoa > Chordata > Actinopteri > Pleuronectiformes > Pleuronectidae > Reinhardtius > Reinhardtius hippoglossoides. Next base: position 15,553 of record VCHM03000360.1, read on the forward strand.
ACGGTCCTTATGAAAAACAAAGCCACAGTCTTCTGCCCACGAGGCCTGAAATGCGCGTGTCTTCGTTTTTTTAGCTAGCGGACATGACATCACCAGTACACCTGAACGGCTTCACGGAGATTCAAGTGGGAAACGCGAGCAGCGCCGGCTGGGAGGCTTGTTCTTATTATTATTTGATGGCGATTGGCATCCAGCCTATGGCGCATTACTGGCACCTAGTGGCTGGCTGGTGTTAACATCAATCAAGCTAAATAACACAGGCTGCGTGACGGCAAAACCTTGGAACATTTCTTTAATAAGAAATCGCCTGTGTGCCAATGATGGCACGCGTGCCTTAGGTTGCTGACCCCTGGTCTATACCTTCATATAGACAGTCTATCTAACTAAGGTCTCTTTAGGCCTCATGATGCATTTTGCAGCTCTTTTTATTCACATGGTTTTATCTTTATTAGCAGATGCAGTTTGCTCAGTTTTAATGGAATTGACATGTTAAACTTTTTTTTTTTTTACAGAGTATTCGAATGAGCCTGATACTCGTAAACTTCACTGTCACATTTAGTCTGATTGATACTCAGAGTATTCTCAGAGGTTGAGAATACTTAAATAAAACAGAGGCCTGGGGTCACTGAGGTCAGATGACACGTACTTACTTACTTCTTTCCCTGATATCAGAGCTGCATGAAATGACTGATGTACATGGTGATGAAAAGGTTGAACAAGGACAGAAACTTGACAGACAACTCCGTGTTAGCCCCCACCCAGACTGCTATGAACCTGGGTGTGACACTCGACAGTCAACTCTCCCTCACGGCCAACATTACTGCAACAACACGTTCCTGTAGATTCATGCTGCACAACATCAGGAGAACACGTCCCCTTCTCACTCAGCAGGCGGCGCAGGTTCTGGTCCAGGTTCTGGTCATCTCACCCCTAGACTATTGCAACTCCCTCCTGGCAGGTCTACCTGCTAGTGCCATCCGACCTCTGCAGCTCATCCAGAATGCAGCAGCTCGACTGGTCTTTAACCTAAATTCACTCACACTACTCCCTCCTCCGCTCCCTTCACTGGTTACCAGTGGCTGCCCGCATCCGTTTCAAAACATTAGTACTTGCGTATAATGCTGCGAACGGATCGGGTCCAGTCTACATCCAGGACATGGTCAAACGTTACACCCCAGCCCGTTCACTCTGCTCTATATCTGCCAATCGGCTTGTTGCTCCCTCACTGCGAGCTAAACACTCAACAAAATCACGACTGTTTGCTGTCCTGGCTCCTAAATGGTGGAATGAGCTCCCCAGTGACATCAGGACAGAAAGTCTACACATCTTTCACCGCAAACTAAAAACACACCTCTTCCGACTATACCTTGAATAAAAGTTTAAACTAACACATTAGTAGCACTTAAATGGCACTTAATTATAGCACTTTGTAGTTTGGCTTTCTTGAAGAAATTCTACTTTCTTGATTCTTGTTGTTCTGGGTTTGTACCCTCATGGTTGAATGCACTTATTGTAAGTCGCTTTGGATAAAAGCGTCAGCTAAATGAAATGTAATGTAAAACAAAATCCGCCTCACACCATGATGGAGTTATTGATGATGGTGAACTGCCAGCAGAGGGCAGTGTGCATCTACTTATAGACATGAAGGGATATTCCTGAGGGAGAGAGTTACTCCCAGAGCAGCTTCCTGGCTTCAGTGTTCAGTCACAGTTGGATTTAGTTGAGGAA
>VCHM03000362.1:0-2500 GCA_006182925.3 Reinhardtius hippoglossoides
GCAAGCTCTTTGGGCGTAAGTAGTTTCCTTCTATTAGAAAAGCTCCGGAGAGCCAGCCAGCCAGCCGCCGATCACTTTCAGCTCCGCCCAGCCGCTTTCAGGGCATCGCAGCCCCGCAAGCTCTTTGGGCGTAAGTAGTTTCCTTCTAGCAGAAAAGCTCCAGAGAGCCAGCCAGCCGCCGATCACTTTCAGCTCCGCCCAGCCGCTTTCAGGACACCGCAGCCCCGCAAGCTCGGGCGCCAAAGTAGCGGCGGCGAGAGACACTTTCCTGTATACGTGCGGATTGTTTTCTGTCAAGGGGGGTGAAACCTCTGACATCGCAACGATGTGCATGTCGATTTTCTCGATCCTCTCTTTTCCTGTTTTTGATCAAATTGGCCCTTTTCATGAAATTAGACCGTGTCTAGCATTCAGTTGGTATATTTCATGAGATTAGGCAGAGTGTGGGCATTATTTTATCCCTTTTTCATGATTTTTTGATTTTTATTTTTTTCTCCCATTGCACTGAGTGTGGTCGAAAACCAGGTTTCTGTAATCGTGCGGAGTGTTTTCTGTCAAGGGGGGTGAAACCTGGACATCGCAACGATGTGCATGTCGATTTTCTCGATCCTCTCTTTTTCCTGTTTTTGATCAAATGTGCCTTTTTCATGAAATTAGACAGAGTGTCTATCATTCAGTGTGTATATTTCATGAAATTAGGCAGAGTGTGGGCCTTATTTTTCCCATTTTCATGATATTGCACTAAGTTCTCCATCCCCAGCAGGAGCTTCTGGAGCCCCTTGTGGGATTTTAGGATTTCTCGGTGCTGAAACACACACAGACACACACACACAGACACACACAGACACACACAGACAGACACACACAGACACACACAGACACACACGATCTAATGGGGAAATGCGGGGGGCATTACAGGAGAAAGGTCAAAGGTCAAATTGAATTTAATAATAAAAATAATAATAATGTTATATTTGGACAAGTTCGGTGGGTGGGTGGGCCAGATTAAAAAGCCCAAGGGGCCGCTGGAGCTCCAGGGCCAGTGATTCACCTTCTCTGCCTGTGTCAGTGTCCCATTGCACTGGGTTACTCTCCCGGATAAACCTCACGATATGATGCGGGGCTTTGGTGCATTAAAACCGGGGACAGGCAGACTGAATAGTACACTCGTATATGTTGGAGGACAACACAGCGCTGAGTGAGACATGTGCACCAGTCAAACTCCGCTGAGAGAGGAAGGAAGGAAGGGACTCTCATTTAATTAATTAAATAAAGTAAAATTAAAATAAAATATTAATTGCCCACTCCTGAATGTAGTACCATAGGTGCTATATATGCTTTTCAGAGAGGTTGGTGTATAATGTGTGTGAATAGGGAGCGTTAACAGATATGTATGGGACATTTTGATCTCTCCAAGCAGGAGCTCATGTATCCCCGTGTGGGATGCTAGGATTTATCGGTGCTGAATCACGGGGCCAGGTGAGACTCTGCAGGCTGAAGTTCACTCTCCAGGCTCACGGTGCTGAAACACACACACACACACACACACAGGAATAGTCTGCTCTCTGCTGGAGGATGGAGCAGCGTGAGAGGTGTGCACTCTGGATTTTTGTGAAAAGTAACAGTCCAAACAAGGTATTATCCCTCAGATTCAGATTCAGATTCCTTTATTATCCCTTGTGTTGTTCCTGGGTCTAATTGACCCAGAGTGTGTGTGTGTGTGTGTGTGCGTGCCTGAGTGCGTGCGTGTGATCATACGCAAGCCCTGGCCGGTCAGGGTGACCCAAGGATTGTCATTATCCAATTCTCATGGGGTATTGAGACCAATGGATTGTCATGGGAGGGGTCATTTAGACCCCAGCACCGACCCCCAGCACCTGTGGTGCTCTGCGTGGGGTCATTATGACCCACACCTGATTCCAATTGATAATCAGGGGGGTACATTAGACCCATATATAAGGCTCAGTGTGCCACTCTCTCACGGACCATGGCACGATGTCACGTCAGGAGCGTTTCACCAGAGAACAGGTTCTCCAACAGCTATTCTCCCAGCAACCATCCTCTGAACCCGAAGAGGACGCGAAAGAGCCAGACCGAGAAGCGGACGGACAACGAGATGGAGAAGCAGACCGAGAAGCAGACCGAGAAGCAGACAGAAAAGCAGACAGAGAGGACGGAGACGGAGATGGAGACAACGGCGATAACGAAGAAGACGAAGACGAAGAAGGTGAATATGACGACGACGACGGTGACGAAGATTACGACCCAGTGGGTGATGCTTCTGCAGATTCCTCCTCCTTGGAAGAAGAAGGAGAAGGAGGACAAGACAGCGGCGACACCACCGCCACCACCGGACTCGTGGAAAGAGACACCTTCCCCTCAAGAAACGGGGAAATAACATGGTCATCGAGGGCGTACAGCCGAGAAGAGGGCCACTGCTCCTCCTCCTCCTCCTCCTCCTCTGCTGCGGCTCAAAGCGGGGTCATCCAGGGCCCCACGA
>VCHM03000362.1:15000-17189 GCA_006182925.3 Reinhardtius hippoglossoides
ATACTTCACCTCCTACCAACTGCGCGGCAGCTCCTGGAGAGGAAGCTCACCGTGGTCGGCACTGTTCGGAAGAACAAGCCGGAGATCCCGACCGGGCTGCTCGCGGTCAGGGGAAGAGAGGTGTTCTCATCCAAATTCGCATTCACGCCCACTGCCACTCTTGTGTCCTACATCCCGAAGAAAAACAGGAACGTGGTTCTCCTGAGCACCCGACACTCTGAGGCCGACATCAGCGGCCGCGAGGATGGGAAACCGGTCATCGTCCTGGACTATAACCGCAACAAAGGTGGCGTGGACAACCTAGACAAGGTGATCGGAACGTACAGCTGCAGGAAGATGACCGCGCGCTGGCCCCTGGTCATATTTCACAACATTCTAGATGTCTCTTCCTACAACGCCTTTGTGATATGGAGAGAGATCCACCCAGACTGGATGCTGGGCAAGCCGAACAAGCGGAGGGTGTTCCTGGAGCAGCTGGGAAAGGCTCTGGTCACTCCGTTCATCGCACGAAGGGAGCGCTTCCCCCGCACGGACGCGTCTGCCGCGGTGGTGAAGGCTATTAAAGATGCTGCTGCCGAACAGAGAGATGTTGACTATGACGCTCGACCCGATTGTCTGGCCTCCTCCATACCCCTAGCAGCAGCCCCGCTCAGGGCGAGTAAGAGGAAGAGGTGTCAGATATGCCCCAGGAAGAAGGACTGTAAAACTCACACCATGTGCCGTGGGTGTAACAAATACATCTGCAAGGGCTGCTCTCATGTCTATTGCGCTACGTGTGCGCCATAATATGGGGGGGGGGGGGCTATGTGAGGGAGCCAACAGCTGGGAGAAGCAAGGACAACACAAGGGTTATGGAAAAAGAAGCCCAAGGTGAAATTTTGTCATAATACTGCAGGGAAAAAATCATTACAATTTTCATTAATTTCCTTCAGCAATAATATCCGGGTTTCATGTACTGTTTCTTTTTCTGATGGTGAGTAAACTCCCTGCTCTTTCATCCTTCTCTCCAAATATGACATTTTGAGAATGATATGTCACTATTCATGAATAAAGTAGTGTTTTGACTGTCAAAAGTCATTTGAATGTTCGCTCTCTTCCTTCAGTGATGATGTGTGACTTCCATATGCTTTTTTTCTTTGATGGTGAGTCTTTCCTGCTCTTTCCAAGATCTTTCTCCTTTGAAGCAGCAGCAACAGCGCCCTCTGCTGGTTGCAAAGGACATTCGAAAAAGCTTACAGCACCTGGTATTCCCAGGCGGTCTCCCATCCAAGTACTAACCAGGCCCGACCCTTCTTAGCTTCCGAGATCAGACGAGATCGGGCGTGTTCAGGGTGGTATGGCCGTAAGCGAAGGACTCAACCCACAATACCTTATTTATACATGTGAACCACCACCATCATCAATACTATTGTTGCTTTGTGACCATTGAAACTTGGTTTCTATTGTTATTTCATTTAAGGAAAAAGAAGCCCAAGGTGAAATTTTGTCATAATACTGCAAGAAAAAAATCATTACAATTTTCATTAATTTCCTTCAGCAATAATATCCGGGTTACATGTACTGTTTCTTTTTCTGATGGTGAGTAAACTCCCTGCTCTTTCATCCTTCTCTCCAAATATGACATTTTGAGAATGATATGTCACTATTGCATGAATAAAGTAGTGTTTTGACTGTCAAAAGTCATTTGAATGTTCGCTCTCTTCCTTCAGTGATGATGTGTGACTTCCATATGCTTTTTTTCTTTGATGGTGAGTCTTTCCTGCTCTTTCCAAGATCTTTCTCCTTTGAAGCAGCAGCAACAGCGCCCTCTGCTGGTTGCAAAGGACATTCGAAAAGGCTTACAGCACCTGGTATTCCCAGGCGGTCTCCCATCCAAGTACTAACCAGGCCCGACCCCTTAGCTTCCGAGATCAGACGAGATCGGGCGTGTTCAGGGTGGTATGGGCGTAAGCGAAGGACTCAACCCAAATACCTTATTTATACATGTGAACCACCACATCATCAATACTATTGTTGCTTTTTGACCATTGAAATTTGGTTTCTATTGTTATTTGAATTTAAGGAAAAAGAAGCCCAAGGTGAAATTTTGTCATAATACTGCAAGAAAAAAATCATCACAATTTTCATTAATTTCCTTCAGCAATAATATCCGGGTTTCATGTACTGTTTCATTTTTTGATGGTGAGTAA
>VCHM03000363.1:0-17113 GCA_006182925.3 Reinhardtius hippoglossoides
GTTGCGGAAAAGTGCGTGGATGGGGGGGCCCCGGATCCCCCCTTTTTAAACCCGCAGCGGGGGAGGAGGAGGAGGAGGAGGAGGAGGGGGGGGAGGGGAAAAGGAAAAGCAGTGGCCCTCTTTTTCCCCGGCTGTACGCCCCGGTAACCGGGGTTTTTTCCCCGTTTTTGGGGGGAAAAAGGTCCCCTTTTTCCACGAGTCCGGTTGGTGGTGGGGGTGCGCCGCTTTTTTGCCTCCTTTTTTCTTCTTTCCAAAAAAGGGTGAAAAACCCTTGAAAAAGTTTTCACCCACTGGGTCGTAGTAAATACGGGGGAAAATGGAAAGGGATGGCCGAGCCCAAAACCGGGGGGGGCCTACGTAGGGCTGCTGACTTGGGGGGCGTAAAAGGGGCCCCGGGGGGCGGGGCCCCCCACCAGCCTGTGGGGGGGCAGAGAGGGGCCCAGGCGATATTCGCCCCACGACCCCCCAAAAACTTTCCCCAAATTTACCCAAACCCCTGCCCCTTCGACGACCGCGGGAAAACCCCGCACAAGAAAACCCCGGAAAAATTTGGGGGGTCCGTGCGAGGGTCGGGGAAAAACGGGGTTTTGGTGGGGGGCCTCCGCCCTTTTCTACAACCCGGGGCCCGAAGTGACCGTGGACGGCAATTGGTTCCGTTCAGAGGTTAAAATTTTTTTAAAAAATTTTTTTTATGCTATGCTATGCTATGCTATGCTATGCTATGCTTGCTATGCTATTTTTTTTTTCCCTATGAAAAGCATGCTGGGGTTAAAAAGGGGGCTGCTAGTCCTCCCCCTCCCCCCTCTCCTCTATTCCCCTTTTTTTTCCCCCTCTGGCCCCCGGTGTCCACCGGGGTCAGAAAACCCACAAGCCGGCGAAATGGGGGAAAAACCCCGTGGGGGGCCTGCGATGCGAAATCAAGCTACGCTTGGAAATGGCAAGTGTCCCCGGGAAAACCCCGAGCGGCGGCGCCCAAAAGGGGGAACCCGGGGGGTTGCGGGTAGTGCTCGGGGGGAACGGGGGGGACTGCACGGTTTTTAACGTCACGGGACAATTATTTCCCCCTCCAAAAAACTCGCGGGCAGCCCCGGGGAGAGGAAGCAAAACCGTGGTCGGCAGGTTCGGGGGAAAACCCCGGGCTCCCGGGAAGGGGCTGCCCGCTTTAAGGGGGAAGAGGGTGTTCCCCCCAAGTTCGCATTCACCCCAAAATTCCCTTTTTTGGTCCTACACCCCAAAAAAAAAAGGGGAAGGGGGGTTTTGCCCCGGGGCACACGGCACCCTGGGCCCCGGATTTTGGGGCGCCCCCCGAGGAGGGAAAACCCCGGTTTTCATCGCCGGACAAAAAACCCAAAAAAAGGTGGCGTGGAAACCCCTAGACAAGGTGACGGAACGTACGCTGCAGGGGGTTTTACCGCGCGGGCCCCCCTGGTCGTTTTTAAAACCCCCATTCTCGAAGTCTTTCCTACAACGCCGGGGGTGATAGGGAGAGAGCCCCACCCGACGGGATCCGGGGGAAAGGGGGAACAAGCGGAGGGTGTTCCTGGGCACGGGAAAAGGGCTCTCGTGACTCCGTTATCCCCAAAAAGGGGGGAAAAACCCTGCACGGACGTTTTCCCCCGCGGTTGGGGGGGGGGAAAAACCCCCAAAACCCGCCTCCGCCGCCGCACGGGGTTTTTTGCACGAAAATCAAAACCCAATGCCCCCCTCCCCCCCTAGCCCTAGCAGCACCCCCCCTGGGGGGTTTAAAGGGGGGAGGTGTCAATTTTCCCCAGGAAAAAGGACTGAAAAATCACACCAGGGGGCCCTGGGTGTAAAAAATACTCTGAAAAAAGGGGGCCCCCCACTTGTCTATTGGGCTGTGTGCTTTCCTTTTATGGGGGGGGGCCTTGTGGGGAGCCAAAAACCGGGGGGAAAACCCGGGGGGCCCAAGGGGGGAAAAGAGCTCGCCTTCACAACCCCTTCATATACGGAAAAAAGTCTCATTATTTTTTTTTGGGGGGTTTTTTCCATGATGTAAAAATGGGTTTTTTTGGGTTTTTTCCCCCCCCCAAGGGGACGAGATTTTCCCCTTTTTTTTTTGCAAGAGGAAAAAACCCCCCTCATGATTTCCGGGGGAAGTCGGGGAAAAGGGTTTTTTTGAGCTTAAAAAAAAAGGGGAAAAAAAAAGAAAACAACTTTTCCCCCTAAAAATTTTTTTTCTTGCTTTTTCTCTGGTTTAAAAGGGAAAAAAAACCCCCGGGGTTTAAAAAATAGACTAAAAATAAAGGCTTTGACTGGGATTTTGGGTGTTATACTGCAGGCCCCCTGGGGGCCCCAAAATAAAAAACCCCGCACCGCTCTGCAGCTGATGCAGAAATAAAAAATCCCATTTTTAATTCCAAGATTGATCTTTTTGTCGAAAAAAAAAAAATTTTGTTTTTTAACCCCAAAGTGTTTAAAATTTTTTTTTAACTTTGTTTGAACAAATAATTTTGGGGCGTGAACCGGGGGAAAAAAAAAAAAAAAAAAAAAAAAAAAAAAAAAAAAAAAAAATTGGTTCTAAAAAAAAAAACCGGGAAAAAAAAAAAAACCCCAAAAAATTTAAAAAAAAGGGACAAAAAAGGGGGGGAACAGAAAAAGGGAAATTTTAAAAACAAATATGTGACTTTTAAGGGGGGTTTTTTATATTCTGTTTTTTTTTGGTCATTTCAATAAACAAATTCTTATGGGGTTTTAAACCCCAACGGTACGCGGGGGATCTAGGGGGAAATTTAATTTTAAACACCCCCCCCCTGTTTTCCCGGAGCTCTGTCTCCACTCTGCCCCCCCACAACAAAGGGCCCCGTCAGAGCCGCTCTACACAAAAGTTTTCTGCTGCTTCACCTTGGGGCCTCAGGCCCCCGCTCAGCCTCCGTCCACACCCCACGGGGGTTTTCACCCTGGGTTTTAAAAAAGGGGAAAAATTTTCCCCCTTTTAAGAAAAGCCCCCAAAATTACGGGGGACTCCTTCCCCAGTTTTTGAGTCAGTGATGAGCCATCCAGTGAAAGGAGCAGGGATTCGCCCCTTTTTAGAGGTGGACATTTTTCTTTTCTTCATGTTAAAAAGTTGGAAAGAACACGCAAAAAGCAAAAAATTTTTTTTTCCCTGAAAAGTCAAAGTGAGAGGGGACACCTGAAGGTGGTTTTTCTGCGGTTACAGGGGAAACCCTGTTTCACTGTGTGTTGATGAAAATTTGCTTCTGAAAATGGGCCCCCAAAAAGAGACAGATGGACCTGGGGCGGGGGGTTCTGCTTTTTTAAAAAGAGCCCCGGGGTTACCCTTGGTTTTGATGAAAAGGGTTTTCAGTCCCCTGTTTTCTCAGAGCTGTGAAAAAATCCCCTTTTGTCAGTTTTAAAACTGATGAAGGAAAAAAAGGGGGTCTCAGCCCCAGAAAAAGACGACACCGCCCTTTTTTCCTCGTGTGAGGCTGTCAGCTGGGTTTTCCCAGTTTTTTTTTCCTGTTCACATGAAAACAAAACCCCAACTGTCGTCTTCATCAACAAAATCACATGATCCCAAGCAGCTTGGGGCCCCCGTCTTTTTTGGCCCCGACTGTTCCCCTCTCTGTGTCTCTGTCCAATCCTGACGTCTGCCCCTTTTTGTCCTCTCACAGTTTAAAATTGGGAAAAACCAAAACCCGGGAACCCCCGAAGACTTTTTAAACCCCCTTTCCAGGAATCTTTTGAGATCCACCCCCAATGAACCTGACAGACCCAGTCAGGCTAAGTGGCACACTGACGCGGTTTTAAAAACCGTTAATTAAAACTCGGTTTTTTCCCATAAAAGACTGCCCCGGGAAAAAAAGGGGGGGGGGGGGTTCCCTTGGGGGGGTTGTATGCCAAAATCCCACCCCATGGTTTTTAAAATTTACAGCAGGCCTCTTTTTCCCCCAACCCCAGGATCAAACTGTTCTATAATAAAAATCAGAGGAGAAAACCCCCCCCCCCGGGATCCAGAAAAAAAGAAACTCAGTCACAGCTGCAAAAGGGGCAGGAAACATTTTGGAAAAACATCTGGGGTGTGAAAATTGTATTTAAAAACCCCCCCCCTGGTGGGGTTTGGTAAAATAATTACTTGACCACGACAAAAACGTGTGAACAAGAAAAAATAACGGGGAGGCCACGAGATCTGAATCTGTTTTACAACCCCAAGCCGAGTGGGAAAAGATTAAAAGGGGGCCACCTGATCTTTTTGAGAAAACCCTTTGAATCCCAGGGGGTGACCCACACTGCCTTTAAAAATCTTGAGGAAAAACGCTTCCTTGTTTTCTGAGGAACCCCACTGTCTCACTGTCTCTGAGGACACACCGGGCTCTGGGAACACACTGTCCCCAAAGTTTGGGGGCACCCCACTGTCTCACTGACTCTGAGGCCCCCACACGGGGGCTGGGGACACCACTGCCCCCCCGTCTTGAGGCACACCCACGGGTTTTTTCCCGTCTTGAGGACACAACTGTCTCCCTGCCCCCCGAGGACACACATGACTCTGAGGGCACACACTGTCTCCCTGTCTCTGAGGAACTACTGTCTCTGGGGGAAAACCCCTTTCCCCCGTCTCTGAGGCACACACTTTTCCCCCGTCTCTGAGGCACACACTGTCTCACGTCTCTGGGACACTTTTTGGGCCCCCTGAGGACCACCCCTGTTCCCTGTCTCTGAGGACCCCAAAATGCCCCACTGTCTTTTACCCCACCCCTTTTCTCACGTCTCTGGGACACAAAATGTTTTCCTGTCTCTGGGACACAAAAGCCCCCCCTGTCTCTGAGGACACCCCTTCTCACTGATTTCATCTGGTGTTCGGGGGACAGGATTGGGGGGGGGGATTGAGATGTTCTGGGGGTTTTTGAAAATCAACGCCCAACCAAAAACTTGGGGTTTAAAATTTTCCCTTTTCCCCCTTGGGGGATTTTTGCACCACACAACAGTGGGAGCCCCCGTGGTATTTTGGGGGAAAACTTTGAAGGGTTGGGGCTCCAATTTAAAACCAAAACAGGTTACCCTTCTCAAATTTTCCATGGTGATTTACCCCTTAGAAAAGGGAAAAGAGCTTCGTAGGATGAAAAAACTAAACCCGAATTAAAATGAAACCCCCAGATCCTTTTTGGGGGCCCAGCCCGGAAAACTGTGTACTGATGTGTTTATTTTAAAATACTGATGAAACACGTGGATGACCCAAAACCCTTATGACTCGGGTCTCCAGTTTTTTGGGGTTTGGGTTTTCAGTGGGTCGGGGACCCCCTTTTTCCTGAAGCCCCCGTTTTTTGTTCTCGGGGTCCATTTTTTCCCAGATGAAAAGGGGGTTTTACCCCCAGGCTAAAACCGAGAAGAACATGATCTCTGACAGTCTGCATCTCCTAAAAAGGGGTAAAAAAAAAACCTTAAATGTAAAAAAAAAAGACATTTTAAAAGTCCACAAACTCATAACAGGGAAATAAAATATGAAATCAAAAATGTTGGATTTAAAAAAAGTCCGATTCAGTACAAATAGTTTTTGGGCCCGGGGGCCCCTGCCTCCCCGATCAGTTTGGAAAAACCAAAACTAAAATAAAATTTTTTAAAAAGTACTGAATTTTAAAAAAGACACAGTTTTTTTTTTTTTTTTTTTTAAAGATGGATTCAATTTTAAATGGAAATTTTTTTTAAAAATTTTAAAATTAAAATTTAATTTTAAAATAAATTGTGTTTTTTTTTTTTTTTTTTTTAAAATATGAGATCTACAAATTTAGTCAGGAACTGACCCCAGAGTCCCAATTTAAAAAGGGGTTTGGGCTTTTTTAAAAAACCCCCACACTCCTTCACTTAAAAACCCCCGCTTGTTGTCAGTCAGATCCAGTTCTCCAGAAAGGGGTTTTTGACCTCAGAGCTAAAAACCGGGGGAAACAGCATCTCTGCAGACGGGGAGCCCAAAAAACCGGGGTAAAAAAAAAATTTTCTGAAATTAAAAAAAGTTATGAGTGAAAAAAAGGGGCTTTGACAAACATCACTGTCTCTTTTTCCCCCAAACCCCGAATCTGAGTAAAATTGTTTGGACATTTTTGGGGAAATTTTTCCTCCCCGCCTCCAATTTTAAAATTTTGAGGAGTCCTGTGAAATTAAAGGGTTTTAATGCCCCCGGGAAAATTTACAGAGACGAGTGGCGTTTTTGACGGGTTTTTTTTAACGCGGGAAGGGGTAAAAATGGAAGAACACAAATATCTCAGGATGAAAAGAGGAGCGTACACGTAAAACGAGACGTAACTTGGAAAACAGGGAGGAGATTCCAGAGTTTTTGGGGTGAGGGCCGACGCCGGTGGGGTTTAAAACCTGTAAAAAACAAAACTGATTTTCCCCCAGAGGATTTATCGTCATGCCCCGGCCTCCTGCTGTCCACCCGTTCTTCATATGTGGAAGCCCAAACCCAGAAAATTTTCCAGACAAATTTTACAGAGTTAATGACTAAAAAAACACTTAAAAAGTCCTCGGTCCTCGGGGCTCAGTTTTTTTGTAATATGTGACTTCACCACTAGTTTGTCTCTAAATATTTGCTGGACAGTTCAGGGTCGTCACGTGAAAAGTGGACTACGTTCACATGTATCACCTGGAGCCCGTCACTAACTCCTTCACAGGGGAACCTGAAAACTTAACATAACTTAACGAACCATGGTTTATCATGGAGATTTTGTTTTTTGGGCTCCGCCCCTCGTCTGATGTCCCAACATGTTCCTTTTGCTGTGAACGTTCGGACCCGAAAAATCTCCTGCTGCTGCTTCACTCCAGAAATGTCCGACCCACTTGTCAGAAATGTTCCACAGTTGATTGGGAAGAGGGCGAGCAGTTTTTTATGTCATTTTTCTTGAAGTGGCGTGATGTGAGAAGCATTGGACCAGTTGAAAGTGGGCGGAAGGCCTGAGGAAACACGTGTGTACGGCGGGCGAGATTGTGGTGAAGAGATAAAGGCATGAGGACCCCGTGTAAGTCCGGGAAAACCAGAGGAAGGGTTTATTTTGGAAATAAACCCCCAAAGGAAGAACAGGGTGAAGAACTTGGCCTAAAAAAAAGGATTCAAATAATAACTTGGCTCGGACCTGGGGCCCAGTCCCCGAACACCAACCCCGGCCGCTGTCATGTGGTTAGTCCACAGGACCACCGGGACAAGTCCTGGTTAGCTTCCACAGAAACATTACATGTAAACATTGTCCAGCATTGGATTGTTTTCTGTCAGTAGAACTTCAGTCACATTGAGCCTGACTCGGTCCCAGCGCTCATTCTACAAACATCTCTCAGCTCAGTGTCAGTGTTCACTGTTAGGAACACATGTTCTGCACTTTGACCTTCAAGCTCCAGTGGAAGATTCAGGTGAAAGGATCCATTGTTAGAAACTGAAGAGAAAAGAATCCTAGAGATGTTTTCACTAGTTTCATCTGAATTGTACCAGTTCTTTACTTTAGAATGAGACATTTATATTTATATACTTTATATTTAAATACTTTATATTTACAGACTTTAGAATAAAATACTTTATATTTACAGACTTTAGAATTAAATACTTTATATTTAAATATATACATTATATTTACAATGAACCTTTAACATTAAAACATAATGTCTGACCTCAGAGTCTCCAGTTGACAGGTTGGACTCTGCAGAAAACCACACAGCTCCTTCACTCCTGAGTCCTTCAGGTCGTTGTACATCAGATCCAGTTTTCTCAGATGAGAGGGGTTTGACCTCAGAGCTGAAGCCAGAGAAGAACAGCTGATCTCTGACAGACTGCAGTCCTCCAACCTGGATAAAGAAATATGAATATTAGAATGTGTCCTCTGTTTTGTGGATCGTCATCATGTCAAAACAGACTCTCAACAATGTTGCTGACCTCAGTCCAGTCTGTGACCTGAAGATAAATATCAGATCAGACATGTTGGACCATTGTTTCATTCATCAGCTTCTTCTCTTGTGTTTGGTCACTGAGCAGGTTTGTGTAATTAAACACTGTTTTAAGTAGGGATGGCTCCTGACACTCACTTCCTGTTTTTGTTTCTATACTTATCAACTGTCCAACGTGTTTCACTAGAACGTGTCTTATTCTGAAAACTGAGGAGGACGAGTGCTCGGCCTCAGTCCACATGTTATTTACTGCCATTTCTTAGTGCTCAGGAGCAGGTGAGTGCAGGTGAATGGAAGCTGATGAGGTGGACGTGACTGACAGGCTGGGTTGGTGACAGATGACTGAGGGACAGTGAGCAGAGCAGAACTGAGACAATTTAAATAAATAATGACCCAATAAGAAAGAAAGTCTGAAAAGTGAAAGAAGGATTTAAGGACCTCAGAGTCTCCAGTCGCACGTTTGGACTTCCAGTCCAGAACACAGAGCTTCACATCTGAGTCCTGCAGCTCGTTGAGGCTCAGATCCAGTTCTCTCAGATGTGAGGGGTCTGACTTCAGAGCTGAGGCCAGAACTTCCCAGTCAGTCTCTGAGAGTTCACAACCACTGAGTCTGTAATTAAAGAAAAATATCTGTTAGAATAAAATCAGAAAACACAAACATTCATACAGATGGGACCATGTGACCCTCACCCTGGTAAATCCCCTCTTTGCACTCATGACATGTTAAAAAACTCCTCAAGAGAATCCTTTCAGATTTGGTTCAAGCGTTCATTAAGACTGACAGAGGAACTCAGTAGATTCAGGGGGTCAAAGGTCAAAGGTCAAGGTCACACACCATGTTCATTCAGACTGACAGAGGAACTCATTAGATTCAGGGGGTCAAAGGTCAAAGGTCAAGGTCACACAACATGTTCATGGCCTCTTGAAGTCTCGTCTGTCTTTAGGGGATTTCTTCACATTTTGACCAGTTGGACTCAAAGAGAAACTGATTAGATCTTTGGAAGCTGGAGAACCCAGAGAAAACCCTGCAGACACCAGGAGAACCTCCTCCTCACAGAAAGGCTGCACTAACAGTGTTGACCACTGCAGCACCATGCTGCCCAAAACAATGAGAACCATTTAACACTGAGTGTATTTGAAGAACGACTCATCTCCACTGATTGAACATGTTATTGATCATGTCTGGACTCACCGAGCCTTCCTGCAGTTCCTCACAGCTGGGATCAGTCTCCGTCGACCGTGTTCTGATGTGTTAAACTTCTTCAGGTCCAACTCATCCAGAACCTCCTCTGACATCTGCAGCATGTAGGCCAGAGCTGAGCAGTGGATCCCAGAGAGTTTCTTCTTTGATTTGTTCTTTGACTTCAGGAACTGTTGCATCTGCTGATGAACTGAGTGGTCGTTCATCTCAGTCAGACAGTGGAAGATGTTGATGCTTCTGTCAGGAGAAATGTCATCACTCTGCATCTTCTTCAGGTTGTTGATGACTCTCTGGATGATCTCTGGATTGTTCCTGTCCGACCCAGCAGGCCTCCTAAGACTCTCTGGTTGGACTCCAGACTGAGGCCGTGAAGGAAGCGAACAAACAGGTCCAGATGACCATTTGTACTGGTGAGGGATTTCTTCATGGTTCTCTTCAGGAGGTCATCCAGGGAGAAGGTACTGTCTGTGTCCCCATATGTTCCCAAGAAGCTGTTGAGTTCTTCTGTGTTGAGTGTGTAACGGTGAAACATGTAGACTGCAGCCAGAAACTCCTGAACGCTCAGATGAACAAAGCAGTAGACTGATTTCTGGAAGATCACACACTCTTCTCTGAAGATCTCAGTACAAACTCCTGAGTACACCGAGGCCTCTGTGACATTAAGACCACACCGCTCCAGGTCTTCTTGGTAGAACATGATGTTTCCTTCCCTCCAGATGTTTAAACGCCAGCCTCCCCAGCTTCAGGAGAACGTCCCTGTCAGCCTCCGTCAGCTGCTGTGGAGTCGTCTCATGTCCCTCACCGTACTTGTTGTTCTTCCTCTTTGTCTGAACCAGCAGGAAGTGTGAGTACAGGTCAGTCAGGGTCTTGGGCAGCTCTCCTCTCTGGTCTGTGGTCAACATGTGCTCCAGAACTGTAGCACTGATCCAGCAGAAGACTGGGATCTGACACATGATGTGGAGGCTCCTGGAAATCTTGATGTGTGAGATGATTCTGCTGCACAGCTCTTTATCCCTGAATCTCCTCCTGAAGTACTCCTCCTTCTGGGCGTCAGTGAAGCCTCGTACTTCTGTGACCCTGTCGACACATGCAGGAGGGATCTGATTGGCCGCCGCAGGTCTGGAGGTTATCCAGACGAGAGCCGAGGGAAGCAGATTCCCCCGGATGAGGTTTGTCAGCAGCACGTTGACTGATGACCTCTGTGTGACATCAGACACAACCTTCCTGTGGTTGAAGTCCAGAGAAGGTCTGCTTTCATCCAGGCCGTCAAAGATGAACAAAGGTTTACAGACAGCGAGCGTCTCTGCCGTGAGCTTCTGTAACGCTGGATGGAAAACACGGAGCAGCGTGAGAAGACTGTGCTGCTGGTCTTTCACCAGGTTCAGCTCCCTGAACGAAAGCACAGTCAGCAGACCCACATCTTGGTTTTCTAAACCCTCGGCCCAGTCCAGAGCGAACTTCTGCACCAAGAAGGTTTTTCCAACGCCAGCGACGCCATTGGTCAGGACGACTCTGATGCTGCTCTGCTGGTCAGTGGAGGCTTTAAAGATGTCGTGGCACTTGATGGGAGTGTCGTGGAGGCTCTTCTTCTTGGAAGCCGTCTCAAGCTGCCTCACCTCATGTTGAGTATTAACCTCTTCACTCTGTCCCTCTGTGATGTAGATCCTGTTGAGGAGGGTTCTACTTCCTGTTTCATCACTTCCTTCAGTCACATGTTCACATCTCCTCCTCACACTGAGCTGATGTTCATCTGAAACCTCCTGCAGACCACGATCTGCTGAAAGACAAGAAACAATGTCAGAGACAGAGAATCTGAGAATCTGCTGATTGTTTTCATCAGATACAGAAAAACTACAGAAAATAAAAGCTTTTTAACTTTGTGCTTTTCTAACGATGTTAAATGTTGATGCTGTATGAAGGAACAAAATAAAACCACATGTGCTGTTGTCAGAAGTGAAGACATCAGCAGACACATGTACAGTGCTGCTCTGACCGGCTGTCTGAGCTCCAGCTCCTGTTCGGGATCTTTGTCCACACTGGGGACAGGAGGAGTCTCCTGAAGAACCAGACTGGTCCCAGTATGAGGTGATGCACTGTCTGCAGAACCAGTGTCCACAGCTGGTGGAGACTGGATCCTTCAGGACGTCCTGACACGAAGCACAGCAGGACGACTGCTCCTCCTCAGGAACATGACTCCTCTTCCTCTCCCTGTGAAGACATTTCCTGATAAGTCACATGTCACAGTCACAGGTTGTCATTACTTCTGTCAAGGAGGTTTTGTTTTCACCCAGTATGTTGTGTGTTGGTTGGTTCGTTAGTGGGATTATAAAAAACGACAGATTACCAGTAAACTTGGTGGAAGGTTGTGGTCTGTGAACCAGATCGGGGGGGGGGGGGGGGGGGTTCCTCTTTCACAGACATGTTGACTGATGTTTACCAATGTGTGGAATTTGGTGCAGATCCAAATCAAAATGAGTCTCTAGTGAATCTCAAAGTGGTTTCATAAGGAGCGTGTTGGTTCTTGGTGGAGGTCTGAGCTCTTTGAGTGATTCTGAGAGATTAGTCCCCAACTTCAATGAAGCTGTGTCCTAATGCAGGGGCCACACTAGAGGGAACTAGATCCTCTTCAGAGCAGGTCACAGTAGAAACAGTCTCTTACTCTGTGTGTGAGGGTCCAGGTTCATTACTGAAGTTTGGAGGAAGAAGTTCTTTGGACCAGTCACTCTTCAGAGACACACAGCTGGCACTGGAGACTCTGCTCTGTCCTCTTCCTCCTCATAACCGCTCATCTTCAGTCTGAGAGGAAAAACACTGTGAGCTCACAGGAACCAGGACAAACCAGTCGGTTCAACACACACACACACACACACACACACACACACACACACACACACACACACACACACACACACACACACACACACACACACACACACACACACACTTATTTATTTTGTAATTTCTATTAAAGCTGAATGCACGAGCGTAAATATACACAAAGAAATGCAGTTATGCAACTTTATCTGTTCAATGCACAATATTCACATTAATATGAATTCATATTTACAGCATCTGTTCAATCTTTATCTTCTCAGTTCAACAATGTTCTGCAGAGTTCTGCTACTGCAGCACAATGTTTTTTACAAAGGCTTTGACTTGAATATGGTCATAAATATGAATATGACCTTGTATATAAGTACATATTGAGCATTAGTTCTGCAGCTGTCAGTCACTCACTTCCATTGTGTGTGATAAGGACTGAACTCTTTGTGTGTAGCAGTGAGACAGGTGACCTCAGGAGGCCTCAACTCGTTTGGATGCAAGTTTCAATCAGCCACCCGATTATTCAGCCAGTTGCAGACATTTTAATGAAGTACGTCGATATTAAATTAATACAATTTATGTCTCAAAGGATGCAGGAGTTGTACTATTGTACAATTAAAATAATAAAGTTCCCTTTCATGTAATATTGGTTTATGTAATTTGTAAATCCACCAATAAACCTGCATAGCCAAAAACAAACATTGAATAAAAAGTACTTTTGCAACTTGAGCATTTCCTGATCTACACTCAAACCAATCAACTACATTAAAGTGAATCAATACAAGCTTGTAAAAGTTCATGTGACCTTCAACCCCCTGCCACTAAGAGAAGGGAACTCAACATCTAGTATCATGTTCACGTCATAAAGGCTGGAAATGAATTACAGAACTTTATAGACAGTAACACTGAGAGCTTATCAGTCAGCAGCTTGAAGCAGCACTCTGTACCTCCACCCAGTTCTATGGCCACTGCTGTAACGTATGATTCCCAGAACTGCACAGCAACTCTTTTCCCCCTTTCCACGGATGGGTAACACAACCGGGCTTAATAATTATACTAGGCTAAGCAAGACTGTTTATTCGATTCTGTGTGATGTTACAAGTTTGATTTGTGGTGTTGTGATATTTTGGGTAGAAGTTATTGAGAAAGTAATGTTAGTCTGTTATGCTCTTCACAGTCTTTCTTTGCATCCAATCTAGTAACTTTCTCTAATTTGGCACCACACCACAACACACACACACACACACACACACCACACACAACACACACACACACACACACACACACACACCCATTAACTCTACAGGTCGTAAACATTCTAATAGGGGGGGGGGGGGGGGGTGTTATCTCTTTGGCCAGCCGCCATTTTGAAAGCTCGCTGACTCACAGACACACACACAACACATGGAGACTCGCATGCCTATCTTGTTTAATAAGTACACCATAAGTAATTTGTGTTTTATACTTTATTATATTCATAATAAATGTCTTTCTTTCACAAATGTTTTTTCATTAATGTTGCATAAGTGAATTTTGCTCTACACTTCGCTCTTTTCCCTTCCTTTGAAGGGTGCTGCCCCGAGGTAACTTTAATCAATTAAAGTTATAATTTAATATTAATAATAAAATATTAATATTTAATATTTTTATTTTTGATAACCAAATTTATTGAATGCCGAAAGGCACACCATTTTATGGTATCACGTTTGATGCATTATGGCACAACAATAATATGAATGAATAATATAAATGTTGCTGAACACTCACCAGCCTCAGACTTCACGTCTCCTGCCTCTGCTCCTTGAAGTTAGATTCTAACTGTGTTCAGACTGGTTCTAACTGTTAGAACCAGTCTGAACACTTTCACTTCCACAGGCGGCTCCTCCTCCGCTCGGCAGTTACTGGAAATCACGTGACTCTGAGTCACACACACACACACACACACACATACACACAGTCACACACACAGTCACACACACACACACACTCAGGTGACTGTAACGTATGATTCTGAAAACACGTTCTGTTATTAAACACTTGATGAACAGATGTGATGAAGATAAAACGTGTGGTGTATTCAGCTACCGTAGATCATTTTGATATGGGTATAAAACATAATGGCAGGTTTAAAGCTAGAGAATCCTGGATTATTCCATCCCTTTCCATTCGTCACCGTATTTTCGACGACCCTCCCGATTCGTCATCTCCAGGATGATGTTCTCCACCGTCGGTGTGATGAACAGGTGGAACGTCGAGGCAAGGTCACCGGTGCGGGACGTCGCGTGGATCGTGGGGCCCCGGATGACCCCGCTTTGAGCCGCAGCAGAGGAGGGGAGGAGGAGGAGGAGGAGGAGGAGGAGAGGAGGAGGAGGAGCAGTGGCCCTCCTGCTCGGCTGTACGCCCTCGAGGACCATGTTATTTCCCCGTTTCTTGAGGGGAAGGTCTCTCTTTCCACGAGTCCGGTGGTGGTGGTGGTGTCGCCGCTGTCTTGTCCTCCTTCTTCTTCTTCTTCCAAGGATGACGAATCTGCAGAAGCATCACCCACTGGGTCGTAGTAAATACGGTGATGAATGGAAAGGGATGGACGAGACCGACCTGCGCGCCTACGTAGGGCTGCTGATCTTAGCGGGCGTGTACAGGTCCCGGGGCGAGGCCGCCACCAGCCTGTGGGACGCAGAGAGCGGCCGGGCGATATTTCGTGCCACGATGCCCCTAAAACTCTTCCACACGTACTCCAGACTGCTGCGCTTCGACGACCGCGAGACAAGACGCACAAGACGAGCCACGGACAAATTGGCGGCCGTGCGAGAGGTCTGGGACACGTGGGTGTCGCGGCTACCGCACCTCTACAACCCGGGGCCCGAAGTGACCGTGGACGAGCAACTGGTTCCGTTCAGAGGTTAGTCTTTTTTTAAAATGTTATTATTATGCTATGCTATGCTATGCTATGCTATGCTATGCTATGCTATGCTATATGCATGTATATAGCGGCTGCTAGTCCTCGTCCTCATCTCATCTCCTCTCATCTCCCCTCCTGTTTTTCTCTCTAGGCCGGTGTCCATTCCGTCAGTACATGCCCAGCAAGCCGGCGAAATACGGGATCAAGTCGTGGGTGGCCTGCGATGCGAAATCAAGCTACGCTTGGAAGATGCAAGTGTACACCGGAAAGCCGAGCGGCGGACGCCCAGAACGGAACCAGGGGTTGCGGGTAGTGCTCGATGTAACGGAGGGACTGCACGGTCGTAACGTCACGTGCGACAATTACTTCACCTCCTACAAACTCGCGCGGCAGCTCCTGGAGAGGAAGCTCACCGTGGTCGGCACGGTTCGGAGGAACAAGCCGGAGCTCCCGACCGGGCTGCTCGCGGTCAGGGAAGAGAGGTGTTCTCATCCAAGTTCGCATTCACGCCCACTGCCACTCTTGTGTCCTACATCCCAAAGAAAAACAGGAACGTGGTGCTCCTGAGCACACGGCACCCTGAGGCCGACATCAGCGACCGCGAGGACGGGAAACCGGTCATCGTCCTGGACTACAACCGCAACAAAGGTGGCGTGGACAACCTAGACAAGGTGATCGGAACGTACAGCTGCAGGAGGATTACCGCGCGCTGGCCCCTGGTCGTCTTTCACAACATTCTCGAAGTCTCTTCCTACAACGCCTTCGTGATATGGAGAGAGATCAACCCAGACTGGATGCCGGGCAAGCGGAACAAGCGGAGGGTGTTCCTGGAGCAGCTGGGAAAGGCTCTCGTGACTCCGTTCATCGCACGAAGGGAGTGCATCCCCCGCACGGACGCGTCCGCCGCGGTTGTGAAGGCTGTAAAAGCCGCCCCGCCTCCGCCGCCGCACAGAGAGCTGTTGACTACGACACTCGACCCGAATGTCCGGCCTCCTCCATAGCCCTAGCAGCAGCCCCGCTCGGGGCGAGTAAGAGGAAGAGGTGTCAGATATGCCCCAGGAAGAAGGACTGTAAAACTCACACCATGTGCCGTGGGTGTAACAAATACATCTGCAAGGGCTGCTCACATGTCTATTGCGCTACGTGTGCGCCCTAATATGGGGGGGGGCTATGTGAGGGAGCCAACAGCCGGGAGAAGCAGGGACAACACAAGGGTTAAAGATGCTCTGCTCTTCATCGACTCTTCTTCATACTGTAAATGTCTCATTCACTTTTCTTCTGGTTGTTTCCATGATGTCAAACTGGTGATTCTGTTCTTTACCTGCACCAAGGACGAGATGTTTCCACCTGTTTGTTTGCAAGAGGAAAGAAACCCAGAGTCATGATTCCAGTGAAGTCGGTGGAAGGATGTTTATTGAGCATTAAAGCAGAGACAAGTAGAAACACAACTTTTCTCTCTGAGATGTTTTTCTTCTCGTTACATCTGGTTTGTCACAGAGGAAATGATCCATGTGTTTGACTCATAGACTGAATATAAAGGCTTTGACTGGGATGTGCTGCTGTTATACTGCAGCGCCACCTGTGGGTCAAAAGTAGAAAAGCCACCACCGCTCTGCAGCTGATGCAGAAATGAAAACGTCCCATTTTTAAGACAAAACTCTGATTTTAAACTCAAAGTGATTTGATTGTGTTTAACTTTGTGTTGAACTAAATCAATTTGTGACGTGAATCCAGGAACTTTAAGATCATAAACAAACAGAATGTGGTTCTACACACATGGAGACACACTGAGGGACAAAGGGGGAACAGAATAAAGGAAACTTAAACACATATATGTGACTCTTTATAGAGGGGTTATATATTCTGCTTGTGTTGTGTCATTTCAATAAACACATTCTTCATGTGGATAAACACAATCGGTAGCGAGGGCCATCTAGTGGTGAAGTTACATATTACAACAGCCTCCTCTGATTCCTCTGGAGCTCTGTCTCCACTCTGCCTCCCAGCAACAAGGCCCAGTCAGAGCCGCTCTACACACAAGCTGCTGCTGCTTCAGCCTCTGGATCCTCAGACACAGCTCAGCCTCCGTCCACAACACACTGTCCTCTTCACACTCGCTTCCACAAAGACTCCTCCCCATCTGTTGAGAGAAGAAGACATCAGTTTTTACAGAGACTCACTTCACCAGCTGTGAGTCAGTGATGCAGCACATCCAGTAGAAAGAGCAGCAGGGACTTCAGTCCTGTTCAGAGGTGGAGCAGCTTCCTTCTGCTTCATGTTCACGTGTTGGAATGAACACGCTAAGAGCT
>VCHM03000364.1:0-17103 GCA_006182925.3 Reinhardtius hippoglossoides
GTTAGGCCTGTTGGTGATGAAGAGGGGAGGAGGAGGGGGGGGTGATGGGAGGATTTGGGTGTTCCCTCTGCTTCGTGGGTAAATACGTAGGAAAAGTGAGTTCAGTTTAGTTTCCTCCTAATGTTGTGAAAGCTGCAGGAGAAACTCAGATTCTACAGAAACAACAGGAGGAAGTTCTGCTGCAGCTCGACTGAAAACTGGAACTTTACAGACGATTACAACTGATCACCAGACAAAGGGTTCGGGGGGGGGGGGGGGGGGGGGGGGGGGTGACTGATGCTCGTCTCACTTCTCAACTGAAACTCTCCAAAGTATAAAAGCATAGGATTATTCCATCTGACCGTCTTAGCATTATAGTAAAAATGAAAGTAACACCATCTTAGAATCTTGAAAGTTAAGTAGTTCCATCTTCAATTCTTAAAATAAAGTTAAAGGGTTTATTAGGAACATCTGTACACGTGCACAGATCCAATCGGCCAATCACGTGGCACCGTGTGATCCTTGAAAAACACGTAAACACAAACACAGTCAGAACCACATGACGTCACTGATCCAATCAGTCGCCACTGTTCAATTCAAATGAACGTGTTGGGAAACAAAGAGCCCCTCCCCCACAAACAGTCGTTTACACGACCTCGTTACTTTTACTGAAACTTTCTTCTTCGTCAACTGAAGCTGCTGAAAGTCCGACAGGAAACATCAGGGCCTGGTTCTAACGTTTAGGTAACGTTTTCATAGAGCGCCACCATCAGGTCAGATGGTTTATCAGAAATATTAATGCAGTCACAACTAATTTAATAACTGTCAAATTCAATATAAAATTTATGTTCAAGTTTTGTGAAAAAGTTCAAAATGTACTCTTTTATCTCAGTTTTTGGTCTCCACCCACTCATGACTTCAGATAAAAGCTGTTTACTTTACATGTTTACTTTACATTTTAAAAATAACCTGCACTTTTAATTTCCTGTCTTTTGCAGTAATCAACTAGCGTTTTCAGCTAGCGCCACCATCAGGCCAGAATGTAAATCTGACTGTTTTACGTTAATAGGAAACAAAATCTGGTCACAACTAAAACAATATTGAGTTTGACACATATCAAATTCAATATACTGACTATATATTGACCTTTTTTAATCTCAGTTTTTGTTCTTCATAAACTCCTGAAGAAGATTTTGAACTTTTCCTTCTGACTGTGTGGAAACTTCAATAACAGTTGATATTTGATTTTAAAAGCAGTTTGAATTTTCTGTCTTTTCCATGTTAACTTTTGAAAGTTTGATTTAAAAGTTATAAAAAGGTTTGTGTAACTCGGCTCATGCTCGTCTCACTGGATTCATCTGTAACTGTCGTGGAGTTGAGAAGCATCGAGGGATAAAAAGACAAAGCTCACCTCCTGCATCCCGACAACCGAGGAGCAGGAGGGAGAGTGTGATGTTATTTATTGGACTGTAACCATGGAGCCGTTGCTGAGGAACCAACCATCGCCAACAAAAGGGTGGATTCATCCATTCATCCAGCGGAGAGCAGCAGCAGCAGGAGGAGGAGGAGGAGGAGGAGGAGGAGGAGGAGGAAGAGGAGGAGCAGGAGGAGGAGGAGGAGGAGAGGCATCCCCAAACTCAGCCGAGCAGAGGAGAATCTGAGCCGGAGGGTTTCCCAACACTCAGAGAGTTGACACAGTTGTTGATGAAACTCTACACATTCTTCCTCCTCCTCCTCCTCCTCCTCCCCTCTCCTCTCCTCCTCCTCCTCCTCCTCCTTCATTGGAGCGCTGTCTGGACAGGCAGTCAGTCACATGAAGCCAACACCTGTCGGCAGTGTGGGGGATGACAAGCACATGCTGCTGCTGCTTCTCTGTTTCCAAACCAGCTTCACTAACACATGTGCACGTTCGTCTCCTCTGCAGTCACTTCACCACACGGCGCTCTGTTCTTCTTCTGCAGCAGAAAAGAGGCTGAACAAGTGAGGAGATGCAGCTCCAACATGTGCTCTGAGAGGGGGAGGGAGGAGGGGGAGAAAAACCGGTTTCCAGTAGTGACGGATGATTTGTAGGTAACAGTTGTTTGCCTGCAGCCTGAGGCCTGCCCCGCTCTGCAGAGAGAGACCAGCGTGAAGCTGCTGAGACACAAGAGCTCAAAACTACGGTTAATACAACGCTTGGTCTTCAGGGGAAAGGAAACTCAGAAGCTTCTGATTCATCGTGTTTGTGTGTGCTGCATGTTGCAGAAAACATGCAGCACACAGGAGGTATTTACATCCATACTCAACTAACACGTTGATATGTTCCATTACACGATACAGTCAGATCAGACCAGACCAGACACATTAATCCAATACGACAAGAAGAGAGCGGCCATCTTGCTCCAGATCACACAAACACAACACAACAAATACGTCTAGAATATAAGTGAAAAAATAAAAGTATAAAGTGTATTAAACTAAACATATGAAGTTTCCACAGAGTAAATGTGGAACCAGAGTCTAAAAGAAATAACCATAGAAATGAGATGAATTAAATTACAAGAGACAAGTGAACTGAACCTAAACCAAACTATGTGAGGGCCTTTAGTTTAGTGCAGTTTCTCAACATAGGGGTCAGGGCCCTCCACAGGGTCCCCACGTTAACCCGAGGGGGGGGCCCTCCACAGGGTCCCCCCTTAACCTGAGGGGGGGGGGGGGGCGCAGGACACGTGGGAGACAAGAGAAAAAGTTTCTGTGGTTGTTCAACATGTTTCCAGTGTCTCCATCTTTTAAACTTTCAATGTTTAAAACAACACGAGGACGGATGTTCAGGACGGGAGGGAGGGAACATTATGTCCATGGTGTAATGACATGTGCACCCTGTAGGGGATGGGTGTGTGTGTGTGTGTGTGTGTGTGTGTGTGTGTGTGTGTGTGTGTGTGTGTGTGTGTGTGTGTGTGTGTGTGTGTGTGTGTGTGTGTGTGTCAGAATGATGTGGTATCTGGACAGACCAGTTTTCTGATGCTGACACATTAGATACAGTTACCACGACAACGACTCACCTGTTGCTGTGTTTGTGTGTTTGTGTGTGTGTGTGTGTGTGTGTGTGTGGGGGGGGGGGGGGTCCGACCTATACACACACACACACACACACACACACACACACACACACACACACATGTTCAGTTTAAAGAATCTGAAGCTGATCTTACTCTGTTGTGTTTTGAGCCTCAGAGCCACCGTAGTAATAAGATCTAGATTTCACATTTGCACTGGCGATAAAGACAAAATGCTCAAATAAACTTTAGCTTCATGGATGAAGGAACAAAACCCAGTCAGGTTACGATGTTCGTCGTTCTGCTGCTTCTTCTCTCAGCCGCTCCTCATCAGTCCGAGCTTCAGAGAGAAGACGTTTCACGACAGCTGCTCAAAAGACACGAGGACAAAGATTCTCTGATGAGACCAAACCTTTCTTTTCTGAAACAGCTGATTTAGATTCTTTAAACTATGAAACTGTTTCTTTTACTTCTGTTTGCTGCTGTTGTTTATTAAATCTAACTATTACTCATTTATTACACGGTTACTGTTAATCTAATTTATTACTCCTTTGTTTCTTATTATTAATTGTTTTATTCTCTGTGAAACGTTTGTATTTCCTTATGTTGCTTTTACAAAGTGTCCTGGTCTGTTTGAGAGAGAGAGAGATGGAGAGAGGAGCTCGCTCGGCCTTCAGAGAAAGTGTATCAGCCCCGTGTGTTGAGTGACATGTGAGTTACAGACGAGTCTAATATTAACACACAGCGTCGTCCTGTCAACACACAGCCTGACTTCAACCACACACACTTTCATCACTTTAAACACAATCACACACATTCTGCTGTCAGCTGACCTCTGACCCCTCACACACACACACACACACACACACACACACACATATCAAATATTCTTATTATATTATTTATTTTATTGTTATTGATCATTAACCTGTTTGGGTTGTATATTAGCTTATTTCAGAATAATCTTCAGTCAGCTTCTCATCATTGACTTATATAACTGTTTTCACTTTAATGATTTTCTTTCATTCAGATGAGTTCAGTTTGTTTAATAAGTTAATTTCTGTGAACATTTCACAGGTTTAATCAATGAGACCAGTAAAATAACAGCAAACCTTTAAATACTGAATCACTTATTGACACGAGACTCAACAGGTAACAAGTTATTCAGCTGCAGAAAAGACTGGTGCTGCCATCTAGTGGTGGAACTGGAAGGAAACGTGCTAATGTCCAGGATGTGAGTGGATTTACTTTCTGTAACTTTATATCTGTCTGTCTGTCTGTCTGTCTGTCTGTGTGTCTGTCTGTCTGTCTGTCTGTCTGTCTGTGTGTCTGTCTGTCTGTCTGTCTGTCTGTCTGTTTCTCTGTCCGTCTGTGTGTGTGTCTGTGTGTCTGTGTGTCTGTGTGTCTGTCTGTCTCTCTGTCTGTCTGTCTGTTTCTCTGTCTGTCTGTCTGTCTGTGTGTCTGTGTGTCTGTCTGTCTCTCTGTCTGTCTGTCTGTTTCTCTGTCTGTCTGTGTGTCTGTCTGTCTGTTTCTCTGTCCGTCTGTGTGTCTGTCTGTCTGTCTGTCTGTCTCTCTGTTTTCTGTGTCTGTGTGTCTGTCTGTCTGTCGTCTTCCGTGTTCGTCTGTCTGTCTGTCTGTCCGTCTGTCTGTCGTGTGTTGTCTGTCTGTCTGTGTGTCTGTCTGTCTGTGTGTCTGTCTGTCTGTCTGTCTGTCTGTGTGTCTGTCTGTCTGTTTCTCTGTCCGTCTGTCTGTCTGTCTGTCTGTCTGTCTGTCTCTCTGTGTTTCTGTCTGTCTGTCTGTCTGTGTTTCTGTCTGTCTGTCTGTGTCTGTCTGTCTGTCTGTCTGTCTGTCGTCTGTATTGATGATAAATGAGAGTCATTGACTCGTCCGGTGTTTTTTGAATGAGCTTTATTGTTATTCGACAGGTTGAACATTAACAGCAGGTATTAAAGACACAAAGCGAATTAAAAACAAGACGAACTCAGTTTGAATCTATTAAGAGACTAAATCAAAATGAGCAGAGTTTGGTGTGAACGCTCCTGCCGGGTTTCTATTGGTTCATGTTTTCACTCTGCTCCTGTTCACACTTCAGCTTTTTAATGATTAGTTTAAAGGTTAAGAGTGTAAATCATATTTAATTCAAACCAGATTTAAATGAATTTAATTTGATCCTATTATAAAACACAGCAAAGTAAACGAGTCGTCGTACATGAATCAGATATATATTGTTTTTGTAGTATTAGTTTTACACATGAAGAAAATAAATCATTAAAAATAACTTGAGCTGGTTATTGGCTCTGCCCACTTGTCTAGAGCTGCTGTGATTGGAGGAGATGAGAAGGGGCGGGGTCACCATTCTGTGAACCAATCATGTCAGTCTAAGATGACGATGTCAACAACTCCCCACACCTGAAAAACACGTGGACGTCAACATAAATAACTCCATTAATAATGTAACTGACACTTTGAGCTAAATGCTAGTCGGTTTAGCAGCTGTGCTAAATGCTAAACATAGCATTTAGCATGCAGTTAACATCACGCCGAGCTAAACACTGACAGATATTAGCATGTTGTTGTTGTTGTTGTTGTCACATTTAGATTTTCGCAGTCAATGAATCGTCTGAAGAGAATCGAGGCCGATCACGTGAGGTTGTAATGACTCGTCACGTGATCACCGGAAGTGGCGGCGGTCACCTGACTCAGGCTCGGGCAGTCCAGCAGCGTGGAGATGCGGCGCTGGCCGCTGAAGCGAGGCACGAACATCTCGGTCCAGGAGAAGGACGCCTGAGGCTCGATGCTGAAACACACACACACACACACACGTATTCAAACACACAACTCAACACCCGGCCCCGTGTGTTCAGTGTCACGTGTCGGTGCGTGTTACTTGAACGGGCGCGATCTGATGCCCGTGAGTCCGGGTCCGTCCATGGTCACGTCGGCGTCGATCAGTGCGAAGGGCAAGGTGTTGGTGAAGGACACGTTCACAAACATCTGCTGCCCCACCTGGGGGTGCCCGGTCAGCTGCAGACACACACACACACACACACACAGAGAGAGACACACACACACACACACACACACAACACCCACACACACACACACACACACACACACACACACACACACAACCACGTTTAAAGTTCCTGCGACTGCAAAGAAAAATGACTTCAGGAAGGTTAAAGAAATAAAAACAAGCAGTTTGTTAGAACAGTTTCCAACAGATCACAAATGAAACGAACACAGACACTGTTCCCGCGAAGTCAGATACTGCCACCTGCTGGACAGCTGCTCACATGACGCCTGTTGGGCTGTGATACAAGTACATTTGAACGACACAGGAATCTTTTGTATTGTGCTTTAATTTGTGTATTTGTGATTCTAGTTTTTTATTTGTGAATGACAGTAAAGATTCCAGATTCCACGTTATTTTTTATTATGTATTAGTTTTACAAGGGTTTTTCTGTGTTGGAACAGCTTGTGATGCGTGTGTGTGTGGATTGTGTGATTGTGTGGTCATTTTACCTTCATGTTGAGTTTCGGGGTCATCAGCTCGACCACCTTGATGGCGCTGACTGATTGTTCGTCAGCCTGACCAGTCACAACAAAGCAGAGGGAGAGCAGAGCGCCCCTGTGAGGCATGTACTCCTCAGCCAAGATGTTCAGCGGCACACGCACAGCTGAAACACACACACACACACACACACACACACAGTCAGAGGTTGTTTCTGGAAAGGTCACAGAGGTCGTGGAGGTGAACGTCGCTCACTCTGCTGGGCCGGCACAAACACTCCAAACTTCTGGTCCCTGAACTGACTGGCCAAGATCCCGGTGTAGAAGACGACCGACCCGGACAGGTGAGCGTTGATGTTCCTGGGGACTTGACCGACGTTCCGGAAATCCACCACCAGCTGCAGGCCGTGGCCCAGCATGGTCTGCAGAGGGGGGGGGGGGGGGGGGGGGGCGTCAGAGGACGGGGTGGGGGGGGGGGCGTCAGAGGACGGGGGAGGATGATACCAGGATGTGAACGTGTCAACGTGTGTGTTACCTGGTTACCTCGTTAGCAACACTGATGTTGGCGAACAGCTCGGGCTCGGACAGAACCGAGTGATCCCTGTCACAACCGTACTGCTCCGCCCGACTCATCGTCTGCTTGTCCTGTTCACTGTCTGCACACACACACACACAGACACACACACACACACACACACACACACACACACACACACACACACACACACACACACACACACACACACACACACCTTGAGGTTACTTGTAGGTGTGTGTGTGTGTGTGTGTTACCTTGAGGATACTTGTAGGTGTGTGTGTGTGTGTGTGTGTGTGTGTTACCTTGAGGATACTTGTAGGTGTGTGTGTGTGTGTGTGTGTGTTTACCTTGAGGATACTTGTAGGTTGTGTGTGTGTGTGTGTGTTACCTTGAGGATACTTGTAGGTGTGTGTGTGTGTGTGTTACCTTGAGGATACTTGTAGGTGTGTGTGTGTGTGTTTACCTTGAGGATACTTGTAGGTGTGTGTGTGTGTGTGTTACCTTGAGGATACTTGTAGGTGTGTGTGTGTGTGTGTTACCTTGAGGATACTTGTAGGTGTGTGTGTGTGTGTGTGTTACCTTGAGGATACTTGTAGGTGTGTGTGTGTGTGTGTGTACCTTGAGGATACTTGTAGGTGTGTGTGTGTGTGTTACCTTGAGGATACTTGTAGGTGTGTGTGTGTGTGTGTGTGTGTGTTACCTTGAGGATACTTGTAGGTGTGTGTGTTACCTTGAGGATACTTGTAGGTGTGTGTGTGTGTTTTACCTTGAGGATACTTGTAGGTGTGTGTGTGTGTGTGTGTGTGTGTTACCTTGAGGATACTTGTAGGTTTGTGTGTGTGTGTGTGGTGTGTTACCTTGAGGATACTTGTAGGTGTGTGTGTGTGTGTGTGTGTGTGTTACCTTGAGGATACTTGTAGGTGTGTGTGATGTCACTGATTGCGAAGCTGCCCACAGCTTTAGTATAAATAGCCTGACCCACGTGATTCTTCTCGACCCTGTACGGAACCAAAGATCCGGATTCATCTAGCTTCTTGAAGATGACGTCACTGTTCACCTGCAGCGAAGACATGACGTCATCACGACACTTCATCATCAGTGATGTTGTCATGGTAACTGTTCCCTCTGAGTTAATTATTATTATTATACATATTACTGAATATTTGTATTTTCATGTCATGAAAAGAGAAGATCTTAAAACTTGTTCTTGAACATGTTGGGTAACCGGACCTCAGCGAAGACGAAGGGGGCGTCGAAGGGGTGACACAGCAGACCTCTCTGATGGCCGCGATCGAGGCCGGGCCGCAGCGGAAATGTCCTGAGAACAAAGCACAGGAAGTGAATCACCTGTCGACCACGTGTGTCCCTGACCCCGCCCCCTGTCCCTCCTACCATCGCTGGTCTCCTGCGGCGTGGCGTCCACCACCTGCCATCCTCCCAGGTTAGCTGCGAGGTCCTCACGCACCATGTACACCTCGTTCCAGCAGTGGTAGTTCCTACAGGACAGGAGACATCTGTGATCCACTGGAGGGATGTGACGCAGTACTGGTACTCATGTATCTGGACTGAACTAGATTTACTTTCAGGTACTTTCACTTTTACTCCACAACACATATCATTAAATATCTGTACTTTCACTTTTACTGAACTTTAAGTCACATGTTCTTATTGTTTTTTCGAGTTTTAAAATGACTCAATTATGAGAGAAGAACCAATCAGAGTGGGCAGGTAACATTAGACCCCGCCCACGAGGCTAGTACTTTTACTTTTAATACTTAAAGTGTATTTAAAAACTTGCTTTTACCCAAGTAGAAAAGTAAATGTGGTATCGTTACTTTCACTGGAGTACATTTGTGTGTATTTGTACTTTGACCTCAGTAAAATGTTTCCTTTCCAACAGTGTTGATAACTTGTCACCGACCAGATGGAGTCCGTGGTCGCGTCCCGGTTCGGCGTCCCGTCGGCGTGGAAGATGAGGTCGATCATCAGGTTTCCTGTGTTGTCGTGAGCGGAGGAGAAGTTGGTGACGACTCTCGATGGGAGGCCGATGCAGCGCAGGACTGAGCAGATAAGAAGATCGTATGAAAGTAAATATACATAATATAAAGAATTAAACAGATTCAAAACTTTGAATATTTATCAATCAACTTTGGTCATGTTTTTAATCTCTTTAAAAACTCTTGTGGCTTCGCTCCATTTAAACCTGATGTAGAAAACTATGAATATCTATTGTTTGTGTTTCTCTTAACGTCAGACACAACCTGGTCGCCATGGAGACAGCTTGTGTTCTTACAGGTGTTGAAGACGCCGGCGTACACCCAGCACTGAGCGAAGCAGACGGGGACGTGGTTCTTGGCGTACTGCAACAGGATCTGGACGCTTCCTGACCAGGACGTGGGGGACTTGCCCATGGAGAAGTCGTCACTCCAGTTCCCCACCAGCACGCCCTGATCGTCCTGAGAGTTCACCTGAGGGAGGAGAGGGGTCAAAGGTCAGAGGCGAGTCAGACATTCATAAATCAACAGGAATCGAACTCGGGACGATTCGTCCTTCGAGACTGAATCAAACTAACTTTGATCAAATGAACTTCTCCTGGTTTCCGTCTGTTGATGTGAGAAAGTGTTACGACAGAAATGTTGTGAAATAAGTTTTTTCACTTGTTTCACCTGAATCGTTATATTTACATTCTTTATATGAACATCTGGAGCGGGTCCTCTCTACGGAGGCAGCCAGTGAGGTGAGGGGTGTTCAGCTGCAACATGACACCTCACCACTAGATGTCACTACACTCTACACACTGAACCTTTAACAACTTCAATAATTAAATCTTCTTCATTTTCCTTTCTTCTGATTTATATAACACGAGGAAAGTTTCCAGGAAATCAGCAGCAACGTCCTGGACCTTTGAAATGAATTGTACCTGTGAAATGGTTCAATGAGATGCTCTCACCATGGCCGACCCCTTCCGGATCACCTTGATGACTTTGCCTCGGTCGATGATCGGCATCAGTGCCTTATCCAGGATGCCAATGCAGGCGTCCAGGATGCCCTTCTCGAACTGCACAGACGGAGAACATGTTCACTTTAACTGTGCGCGTGCGTGTGCGTGTGCGTGTGCGTGTGCGTGTGCGTGTGCGTGTGCGTACCTGTCCATACGTCCAGTTCCGATGCGCCACACTTCCGACGCTGCCCTGGAAGATCACCCCGTAGTCGTTCAGGACGTACTCCAAGCGCTCGCTTTGATTCTGGACGAACACATGGTCTTCTGCAAACATGAAAACAGTCAGAATCTCTTCTTTAGTAAAACCTCAACAAAGATGGACGACGTGTCAGCTCCCAAAAATAAAGCCCAAACATCTGGATCGCCCCCTGGTGGCTGGCTGTGGGACAGGTCATAAGCCCTCCTCCATGTTAGCAGATGGAACCAAACTAACAAATCAAAGTGGACGTTAAATAAATGTTTGTAAAGATGTTTCTGTCGTTTCAGCTCGTTCTCATCTCTCTGATGTTTGTTCATGTTTCTGATCAGTTTGGTTTGAATCAGTTATTTGATGATAAAAAACAGGCTGAGATGTCGTGATTGACAGCTGAGACTGACTCAGGATTGGTCAGGAGGTTGTGTGGGCGGGACAATGACACCAGCGCTTAACTCCCTGGTCACTCCTGCTCAGACAGTTCTTCCCTCAGCCACTAGGAGGCAGTAAAAGGTGAGTGCAGGTACCGGGACACCAGGCGTTGAAGAGCAGGTACATGTCGGTGCTGAGGTCCCTGCTGGTCATCTGGTAGTTGCTGCCCACCTTGACGGCCACATAAGTACGATACTTCCCGAAGATGGCTTTTGGCGTCGGATTGATGCCGACCAGCACCTTCTCCCCCTGAGTCTCCAGGATCCGGCCCATCCAGCGGCCTTCAGGACGGGTCCCGAACGTCACGATGACCTTGGAGCCGTTATTGACAGAGGGGGAGGAGCCTGGAGGAGGAAAGGAAACAGGAAACAGAAGAGGACGCATCATCATCATCATCATCAACAGCTTTTGAGTTAATTACAAAAATAACATCAACATATAAAAACCTAAAAATGTAATAGTTAAATAAATAGATAAATTAGTAAATTAATACAATGTAGAATAAATACAGAAGCAAAACGAAATTGCACACAATTAATTCATTGTGTTTTTTAAAACTTGTTGCTTTATTTATTATTAATTTTGGCAGTGCCAGTCCTCCATAAATGAAGAGATCATTATGAATAATTTATTAATTTAATCGATGCCGTAAAACAAATTTCATACAAAGCACAAAACATTTAGTAGGAAACGTTATTGTAGCCTGAATGTTTTCCATTAAGATTCCATTAGAATTACTTTATTAATTCATATCTTTTATTTTCAGGGTGAAAAACACGTTATTATAATAATATAATAATAATAAAATTGAACATAGTGATAGTAAAGTGTTTAAAAAGCTGTGGCCTTCCAATCAGAACTCTGGTTCAATCTGGTTTCCACAACCTGATTGGCTGAGAGATCAGATCCAGATTCAAACCCACCAATCAGGAACTCCACCTGGAAGATGTCGTCCTCCGTCACCGCCCGGCTGAACGTGATCCTGATGACGAACTCCTGGCCGCGCCGCACCACCAGGTGCTCCATGTCGTAGGCGGCGGTGAAGTGACTGGCCTTGTTGACGGACTGACACATGTCGACCGTCTGCACCGACAGCGGCGCTGCGAGAAGCGGACGCACAAACGTTTTCCTCCGTTAGCTTCGTTAGCTCAGACGATCAAAGACTTTAAAGTTTCACATTCATCAAAAAAAATCTATTTCTAAAAGCGACTTTTGTCCAATCAGACAAATTGAGTGTGATATCTCGTACCTTCAGACGATGTTCTGGGCGTGGCCTCGGAGCCGGCGACGCCCTCGTAAGGTTCAAACTCTGGGAAATGATCGTCGTCAAACTCGAGGTTGGACATCGGCACCTGGAGCAAATCAGATGATCAATTAAAGACAGAAAGAAAATGAAGAAATTAATGTTTTATTTTCTGGCTCAAAATGAATTGTAATGTGTTTTTAGTTTGTGGGGGGGGGGGGGTACCGGTTTGTTGTAGCGCCCCCTGTAGGTCGGTTGGTTGGTTACACGAGGCATGATGTTGACTGGACGGAAAAATATCTGAAATAAAAAAAAACATTACACATTCTAAAGAATTGTATAGAAGACCAAAACTGCCAAAGTTAAAATATGAACAAATAAACGACTCAATAAATGTGTCAATATGACATTTAAAACATGTAAAATAATATTTTATATAAATGTAGGCAGAATTTATTTAATGTAAAAATGATTTTGATGCTTTTTATAGAATATTAATACATTCGCAGCATTAAAATGAAAACTCACATAAACCAAAATAAACATACAGTATCATTATTATTAATATTTTATAAGTTGAATTGACATTTAAGCTTTTAAATAAGAATAGTAGAACAAAAAATATAAAAGAATTATCTCCAGTTAAACACCATCATTGCATCACTCTCTGGTTTATGATTTTAGAATCATTAACAAAACGCTTTGTGATAAATTGACCTTTTCGTGATTCAAAAACTGAATAAAACTTAAAAATGAATCCAAAAGTTTCCCTGACATACGACAAACATGATGTCAGACAACTTTCTAAATAACCTGCTGTGTTAAAACGTTCAGATACAAATTAATATACATCATTTAAAAACATTTATATAAAGAGAAAAGGAAACGTCTCACCGCTCAGTCTGTGGAGTGAAGATCAAAGGCAACGGAGGCGTCGGTTTATATAGACACACTGCTTCCTGTTTCTCACACACACAACACACACACAGAGACACACACACACACACACACACACACACACACACACACACACCACACACACACACACACACAGAGAGACACACAGAGAACACACACACACACACACACACACACAGAGAGACACACACAGAGAGACACACACACACACACACACACACACACACACACACAACACACCACACAACACACATACACACAGAGAACACACACACACACACACACAGAGACACCAACACACAGAAACACACACACACACACACACAAACACACACACACACAACACACACACCCACAAGAGACACACACACACCACCACATAACACACCACACCACACACACACACACACAGAAGACACACAACACACACAAAACACACACACACACACACACACACAACGACACACACACACACACACACACACACACACACACACACACACACACACACACCACACACACACACACAGAAGACACACATACACACAGAGAACACACCACACCCACACACATACAACAGAAACACACATACACACAGAGAGACACACACACACACACACACTACACACACACACCACACTACAAACACACACACACACACACAACACACACACACACAGATAACACACACACACACAGAAGACACACTACACACAAACCACACATACACCAAGAACACACACACACACACACACACACACACACACACACACACACACACACATACACACAGTTTGGTATCGTCCATGCCCAGAACGATCAAATCTAAAATAAGATGAACATAATATTGAATATTAAATAAAGTCCCAGCTCTGGAACTTTGAGACTCGTAGATTCAGAGAAATCTTCACTTCTCAAATCTCATCTTTTTATTCTTCCGGTTCAACAACGTTTTAAAACGTCCTTAATGTTTCATTTGACTCTAAATCGTAAATTATTTATTGGGTCGTGTTAGTTTTTAATCTTGTATTATTGACTCTGTCATATCTGATCTTGTTGGAACTTTGTGCTGTATAAATAAAGTGTATCATTATTATGATTTACCAGTTTTCCTTCAGTCATCATATAATATAACTTTTACTGTTTTCAAGCTGATTGATTTCACTTTGGAGAGAAGTGCAGCATTTAAATAAATTAATACGTTTACTTATTATTTCCTGAACAATTTTATTTCCTATTTCAACATATACATTTTTTTAAACATATATATGCATTTATTTATGATCATAGATCTATGCTTACTGATACAGTTATAACCAGTTTAACCAGCTGAACCTGCCGAGTCATCGTCGGGGCAGTTTGGTTTTGCTGAGTCATGTTGATCCGTCGACGCTTCATTTAAAAACCTTCAGATGTGTGAAAGTCAACATGACAGACGATGCAGCTTATTAATCATAGTGCAGCTACATTAAGTCCGTTTACATTAAAGTAACAATTTAAATCCACTTTAAAACATTCAATGTAACCAAAGTGCCGACGGTTCGATTCCGGCCACGTCAGTAAAACCTGAGATTCTGAAAAATCTGAAACAACAGAAAGTTCTGCAATTTTAGGCAGTTTTGTATTTTTTCTTGAAAAGACGTTTTCCTAACTTCCTCCGCCCTCGACCCGGTCGTCCTGACCCGACCCGGTCGTCCTGACCCGACGCAGAACTGAGTCAGATCTTAAGAGACGAGGAGGAAGAGGAGGAGGAAGAGGAAGTGAGAGCAGAGTCGCTGTGCTCCTCAGTCGTGTTGCTGACACTTAACAACATTAAATCAGAATTTCATCTTCATTGAAATAAACTTTAATCAACAAATCAGATTTAAAAACTAAATAATCAGATGAAACCTCTTGTAGCTCACGAGGCAGGAACCTGCTTCTTTGGTCCAGTTTTACATCCATCAAGACGAGTCGTTTGATATTAATAATGATAATAAACATTATTATAAACTTAGTGTTTAAATCAGAGCTGAAATGTTTTAAGTAAGACTAAGCCGGTGACAGAGGTCAAAGGTCAGGATGTCAATGTAAAAGTACACAACAAGGTATTGAATTATTCTCCCTGGAGGTTTGGTCCAGAGACGATGTCGAGCGACTCCTCGCCGCAGAGCGAGCGACTCCTCGCCACCTCGAGAGCACGAGTCAGTACCCTGTGGGGAGCTGCTGCCGCTGCCGCCGCCGCCGCCGGCCTGCACAGCAGGTACAGCCTCGACAGGCAGCCGGTAATTATCCTGCAGGGATTAGAAAGCACACACACACACACACACACACACGCACACACATGCACACACACACACACACACACACACACACACACACACACACACACACACACACACACACACTCAGGGCTCATTGATAAATAAGAGAGGACGACAGGAGTCTGAAGATAATCAAGTGTGTATTTAATAAACAAACAAACACTTCAGTTTGATATTTTTATTCTTAGAGAACAAGTTCTGTCCAAAAAGTAAAAAGTAAAGTGAAACTTATTATTGAATAAAACAAAGTTTTGAATCCGTTTTTAAAACGTTGTGAAAGTGAAACTTCAACCGTCGGATGTGAAACACAGGTCAGCTGAGGTCGAAGGTCAAAGGTCACGTCTATGATTGAAGGAGCGAAGATGATCGAGATTAAAGGAGACGATGGAGAAAATGAAATGAAAGATGCTTTTTAAGATCTGACTCCGTTCTGTGTTGAATGGACATGAGCAGAGTAATCGTACATAACCTGGGATTTGAACTCACAACCTCAGACACTGAGCTCAATGAGCTTCACTGACTGACACGTCTGGGATTCACTTCCAGCTCCATCGGTTCACGAGGGAGACGCTGATGATGAAAGATGTTTTTCCATCGACTGCAATGATTCATGACAATGTTGTCACTTTGTGAACATTGTGAGTTTATTGTGTTAAAAACAATCTGATAAATCATAAATCTGTCTGTGTTGTTGACGGAGGACAGGTGCAGGGAAGCAACAGAAGGAAATAGGTCATGTTCAGAGGGTTTACTACTACTACTACTACTAATAATAATAATAATAATAATAATAATAATAATAATAACAAGGCTCCCCGGGTCCCGGAGCCTCAGACTTTCTGTGTGTCCCAAAAACTACATGAAGACAAACTGGAGCTCCTGCTGTTACATGTTTCCACCAGCAGATGGAGCAACTGACTGGAGAAACAAATGGAGGCAGTGAGAGTGGGCGTGTCTGTTCAGGTCCTGCAGTTCCACCTGTTGGCCAGCAGGAGTCACTGATGACACCCGACACTGTTCTTTAAAGAGTCGTAAGTAGGACAGGAGGTGAGAGTCTGCTTCTGATTGGACGAGAGACTGTGTTGGAAGGTCAGACAAAGTCAAAACAACAAGGTCACACACACGCACACACACACACACACACACACACACACACCACACACACACACACACACACACACACACACACACACACATACAGTACACACACACACACACACACACACACACACACACACACACACACATGGCCATTTAGTGTCTGTCCAATAATTGAAATTCGAGTTAATTTGAAACTTTCCAGTGTGTGTGTATGTGTGAGTCTCTGTGTGTGTGTGTGTGTGTGTGTGTGTGTGTGTGTGTGTGTGTGTGTGTGTGTGTGTGTGTGTGTACTGTATGTGTGTGTGTGTGTGTGTGTGTGTGTGTGTGTGTGTGCGTGCTGCATCGCCTCAGGGTAACATATGTGTTAATATGCAGCAGCAGAGAGTTGGTATGTTTCAGCTTCAGCTGACGTCAGCAGGAGATCCCCCCCCCCCCCCCCCCACACACACACACACAGACACACACACACACACACACACACACACACACACACACACACACACACACACCCCACACACACACACCACACACACACACACACACACCCCACACACACACACACCAGTGCACAGTCCTCAGGCTGCAGCTTCATTCTCCATTCATACTTTGTACTTTTGTTTATTTTTTCTACAAGTGGGGGTTTTTTGTTGATTGATCCTGTAGGGGGCCGCCTGCAGGGGACATTGGATCATAGTTTTTTTCGGGAAAGACATTTGGGAAATGAAAATTTTACAGAAAACTTTTAGAGGGCCCTGAGGATTTATGGGGTTTGAAGCTGAGCCCCTGCATCAATCAATCCCCAAACAACAATTTAATCAATCAAACAACAATCAACAATCAATCAATT